>JAJEJO010000425.1:758714-814244 GCA_020662805.1 Glaucomys volans
TCCCCAGCCCTATTTTGTATTTTATTTAGAAACACGGTCTCACTGAGGTTTTGAACTTGCTATCCTCCTGCCTCAGTCTCCCTGCTGGGATTTCGGGTGCATACAATCACACCCGGTTCTTTGGCCTACTTCCTGGAGTATCTGTTGCAATAATCACCTATGTGTGTGGCAGCTTTCCTGAGGTTACATATACAAAAATGTGACTTGAAGTAATTCAAATTGTCCACTGTGGCCACTTCCACTAAAATGTGTGGCTTGAAACTAACAGTAATACTTATGTGTAGATACAGAATCTAGCTAGTTAGAAATTACTTATTTCCAAGTTGTAGTCTATTGCATGTAATTATGTTGCTATAATTATATATATGTATATATGTGCATGTACACACATATAAATGTAATACATATAAATGTAATATGTTGTACTTAGCGTTGTATAAATTTACATTTGTTATACAATATTGCTATGCAATGTAATTGTAATATTTTCCAGCTCTATAGAATAAGACTCCTCTTTGCATGATTGTATTCTTATAAAAAGTTACAGAAATGAATAAATTAGTCTTTCAGAAAATTTCCAGAGCCCATAAATATTTAAATATGTGTACCTAAAGTTTCCTATCAATACTTAAGATGTTTTACCCTGAACATAGGAATCTGTCTTTTCTTTCCATGAAATCTTTAAAAAAAAATTTTTAGCATACATTTCTTTTCATTTTAAAGTCTTCAGTCTGTTATGTAACCTACAGGCTACATGAATGAGGTAATCTGCTTTCTTCTTTATTGGAAGGGAAATGTTTCCCTGTGACACCATGTAATTTGCTTTGCAACAATTATTGCTATTTGTAACCATATCTTGTGATCACAGCACTGTAGCTGAATTTAGAATCTGTTGAGAACACAGAAGGCAGCAGTACTATTTCTAAATGTCATTGACTTAATCATTTTAAACTCATAAAAATTTTAAAAGTTCAAATGTATCAATTCAAATCATCCATTTCTGAAATGTACATTCCCTAAATTGCTTAGTATTCTTTTGTTCCAAAGAGTTGGTTGTTTTTAAAAGATATTTTTAGTTGTAGATGGACACATTACCTTATTTAATTTACTTGTTTTTATGTGGTGCAGGCAAGCTCTCTACCACTGAGCCAGGACCCCAGCCTCCAAAGGGCTGTTTTAATGCATCATTTTATTTTACTAAATCCCTGTGATTTCTTAACCTCATTTCCAGTGAGATAATTTATCAGACAACTTATCTCTAGATCCTATTTTTAAATATTACCTAATCTGAATGTCATGCGTTCCAAATTGTTTAGGAGTCAGACCTAGAAGCAGGTGGTGCCTTTTACAATTCTTTCCATTCCTTTGATTAATGAATCATAAGAGTATACAAAACCTATTTCTTTTACTAATTACTTTAGATGGAATTTACCAATGTTTCTTTGCACTTTTTCTGGCTTATTTTTTCTTATAAAAAGCTACCAATGGGGGCTGGCACTGTAGCTCAGTAGTAGAGTGCTCACCTAGCACTCATAAGGCCCTGAATTTGATCCTCAGCACCACATAAAAATAAATAAAATAAAGGTATTGTGTCCATCTACAACTAAAAAAATTTTTTTTTAAAAACTACCAGTGGATTCACTCTTGAATTACAGATTAAACAGGAGAGAATTATTTTTGTTTAAATACCTTTTCTTAAGCATCATTTCAGAGTTCATATATACTGATCATATATTTTTCATAGACTTCTTAAAATGTATTAAATTTATACCTCAAATAAGTTTATGTTATACAATAGAAAAAGAAAAGCAGCATATTCTATTCATCCTAAAATGTTATTTTCCTTAAAAAGGGATAAAGAAGGATATTAGTGCCAATTTTAGCAAATGGGTAATCATGTGACAAATAACAGTAATGAATTGCCCCAGTCTCCCCACTAATAACTGAAGTTTATATTTGGGAAAATCACTTTGTATGAATTTATGATGAGAAAATAGGGAAAGGGGTAAAAACCTTTGCAGCTGTCTCAAATTCTTTTTTTGGAAATAAAAGGAGTATAAATAAATAAACATCATATCTCATCTTGAATTGTTTTCATGACTTAAGGGTATTGTTGAGAGTGAAGGAAATTGCCCGGAGGGTCAATTCCTTTAGGTCACAGGGTTTCAATAGAAAAAGAAGTCTACAAATTCTCCTGGTTTGAAAGCAATGATTTCTAATTCCTAGTTCCTCCCTTTGTCCACAGTATGTGCATCTGGAAAACATTTAGTCATTTTTGAGGAGATCCCCAAATGAGGCAAACTCTGGTCCACTGCCTGCCTCTCATAAAAGGTCAAATACATGACCAACTAGGGCACAGTGTTTCTGAAGACATATGGAAGAAATAATTGACTAAAAGGGATTCTAATCACTTTAAAGGATAGATGCATCTCTTAAAATGAAAAGTGTATTCTCTCACCAGGTTCGATGTTTTCATAAAAATGAAAGCTTCCTAAAAGCTAAAGAAAAATATTAAAATATTTCAGTGAAATGTGGTACTGCTTCTCATTTTCTGTAGGACTGTGCTAAATTTACTGGACCCAATTTGGCATTAAATTATCATAGTGTGTTAATTGGAGTTGAATTAATGAAAATAAATATTAGGATGTGAATAATATTTCCTATGAGTATCTAAGGTAAAAATAATTTATATAGCTTCTAATTAGCAATTATTCATCAGAATTTTTCCCTGCTAATTACCTTCCAAGATTCAGATGACAAGATACCATGATCTTTCAGTGAAACCATTCATTTAAAAGTATCATTAAATAAACTTCACCTCTTTAACATTTTATGGTGTAAGATTTTTCAAAGCCTTAGAAATTGGCTTATTTTCCTGAGTAATATTTCAGACTCCTGTGAAAAATGAATATTTGTTTGGAAAAGGAGACTAATGAAGTCAGTGTCATCCATGGCATTGCCCCAAACTATTTCTCTACTCATATACCTTCCTTTCTCCAACTTATGGCACTTATTTTTTTTTTTTGATAACTGTCTTGAAGTTTTCTCTTTTTTATCACTCAGCAAAAGAACCCCTGAAACAAGCAATTTTTTTTGTATGCAAAAGGCACCATATTTGTCTAAATCTTTAAAAATGATGAAATAACTGCAGAACATGGTGCCCTGCTGCTTGACATGGTGACATGTAAAGAAGAAACAATACCATGCTAACTACAATTTTAATCTTACAATCCAGATGAATGTATTATGTTATGAAGTGTTCATAGTCTACAACTCTGGATTTAATTAGCCATCTCATAACCTCATGCTGCAGGTCAAATGGGGTCATAAACAATATAAATGACTTACCTCAAATCGACATCATTATAAGAAAGTAACTTGAAACACATGCTCTATTAGTAGAGTTAGTATCATCTTCATAAGAAAGATAACCTGTGGTACTAGAATTATTAATTTTCTTTTCACAACAGATCAGAATCAAATTCCATATGTATTAAATAAGGGGAGAAACCAAATTGAAGTTTCACAAAATAGAATCTACAGAATTTGATTTTGATTCTTTTATTTTTAATATTTGTTTTTGTATTAGAGATTGAACCCAGAGGCACTTAACTACAAAACCACATCCCTAGCCTTTTTATTCTTTATTTTGAGACAGTTTCACTAAGTTGTTTAGGGCTTTACTAAATTGCTGAGGCTGCCTTTGAACTTGCAATCCTCCTGCCTCAGCCTCCCAAGTTGCTGGGCTTACAGGTGTGTGCCACTGTATGGGGCAGGATTTGGTCATTCTTAAATTATGATGGATTTTTTCAAAACCTTAGACCAGTTAGATATTAAATAGCTGATAAGAATTGAGACATTTTGGGCTAGGGATAGAGTTCAGTGGTTTCAATCCCCATTTCTACCAAAAAAAATTTGGGATATCTTTAGAAATTTTGCTTCTTGCTGTAGACAGATTCCAGAGGGCATATTTCAGACTTCATATCTCCAGTCAATAGCCTAGGACTTGACACACAATATTTGTTGAATAACAATGTATATCAAATTAATACCTTAAAAAGAAAACCTCAACATTACATAAATTTAGAGATAATGCTAGTCTATCAAAGCATTTAACTCACTTTATGAAGAGATATGCTTTAACAGTTGTGTGTAATTTTGTAGTTGTCAGATGAAAATAAAAGCAAATATTGGAAGACATCTGTAAAACTGCAATGTCAGACAACTATTTTGTTGCTTATCATCCCTACATCAGATTGTGTGATATTCCTTCTACAATTTAATGTTAGGAAAAGTTTGTCCTACTGAATTGAAACCTATTAAAAATTCTCTAGCCTACTATTCCTCCATTCCCCTACATGCCCAGCAGGACATGAAAGACAAATTTAATTCCTAATTATATTTTGTATTTTAGGTTGGGAGTTTTTGTAGTTTTCATTTTTCCATGTTTCTCATTTTATTTTTGTAGCACAATCCTTTTTTAGAAAGAAGTATTTTATGTCAGTGTTTTATCTACCCTTAATCTTTATCTCCAGTTCTTCTTTGATATTTCAAAAAGTATTATTCATAGTCCATGAAATGCTCCTTGTCTTTCATGGTATTCTGTCAGCGAATACTTATTAAATGCTTACTTAGGCATCAGGCACTGTTGTGATTATTATTCTGATCACTGACTGATCACTCTCCCTCATAATATGTGCTCCTCCCACTTCTGTTCTGTAGTGGCATAGGCCCACTAATGTTGTCATTGGTTTTAGGATTTTCTCACTGTAATCTGTACCTGTCTTTAGGGACACAATTTCTTAGTTGAAACTCTCAGAATCAGATTTACTTTAGAATTCAGGATTTTTGAAATTTAGAAAAGTCAAACGGTATACCTATCGTGTATTACTTAGCAGCCTCCTGTGTATTACCTACCGTGTGTTACTTAACAGTCTCCACAGAGAGAGGGGCAGCACCTTATAATTAAATATGTTAATATTTCTGCTGTAAAATGAGTATTCTTATGACATGAGATAAAGACCATAAATAACTCCACTACGATTCTTATCATGTTTTGTTGGCAAATGAGTTTTGCCCTAAGTTTAATGAAAAACTTTTGGTTTTCAAACCACTTTGGATTTCAAAATTGCAGATAGATCAGGGGTGATATCTCTCTCTTTTTTAGTTTTAGATGGACACAATACCTTTATTTTATTAATTTATTCTTGTGTGGTGCTGAGGATCGAACCCATTCCTCCACATGTGCTAGGCAAGCTCTCTACCACTGAGCCACAACCCCAGCCCAGGGTTCTTAAACTCTACTTTAAATACTTTAGGCAGATTAGCTCTCAAATTTGTCTGGCCCTACATTATCTGATACTTGGGAATGAAACCAGGGCCTCATGAATGCGAGGTAAGCACTCTGCCACTGAACTATACCCTCAGCCCTGGTCCTATTTTAAAATACCTTCTGTAAAGGATCTGTCCTCACTAAAGGACATATCAACTATTTTAATTTGTATTGAAGCAAATTTATTGCCTTCTAACCCACTGAACTCTTTCTTGGTTCTTATACTGTTTAGCTTTAACATCATCACTGTTTTATGGAATCCATTATAATTATCCTGAACTTGCTTCCTATCCACAGCATCTGTTATGACTCAGTCCTTCATTACTCTTCTCCTGGTTTTGTGGCTTCTCAAACTAGACTCAACTAATTTATCCATGCACCATGTTAGACACTGGGAAATACAAGAAGACAGACTTCTCTAGGTCTCTCATCCACAAGTACCTTTTCTTAGTGGGGAAAACTAATTAGAAGACTGGTTTAATAAATTAGGGAACATTTGGTAAAATGGACTATTTTTTAACCATTCAGAAGGGTGAGTTAACTCTACAAATCAGTGTCAAGACATTTTAAGAAATGTATGTCACAGCACAGTATATTGAGATCTGATAGAATGTCTATATAGAGAAAGTTCTGGAAAACTGCACATCAAACCATAGCAGTGTCTCTGGACCCTTGGAACTTTATTTTCTGATTTGTTTAGTGTTTAAAAAACAAGACTATATATTTTTAATCTGCAAAAAATGTTATCCACAAGTTAAATGTAATGACAGCTATGAAGAAAAGGATATAACAAAAAATGACTAACTTTGCATAAGACAGGAAGATCTTAGGCAAATTTTGTTTTGGACACAGAAACAGACATTCCTCTTAGTGCAAACAGCAGGTTCAAGGGCACCCAGTTCCTAAGGGGTAGAGTGTGTTCTGGAAATGGCATATCTGGTGCTGGAGGGAAGCTTCAAGGGGAAAGCAAGCTTTGGAATTGAGGTAAGATGTCAGATTGTGAAGGGCCTCTACTATTTGGAAATATGAACCCAATCTAGTCAGCAGGGAGGTTCTGGAAGTTGTTATTTGAAAAATGCATTTTTAATTTTGAAGCAATTTTAGATGTCCAGAAAAGTTACAGAGATCTCCTGTAACACCTCACACAGTTTGTCTTCCTTCATGTCATCTTACATTACCATGGTATCTTTGTGAAAACTGTAAGAAACGAGCTTTGGTAAATTACTATTAACTGAACTCAGTCTTTTCCTATTTCATAAGTTTTCCCATTAATGTCCTTTTTCTGTTCCAGGAGTCAATCTGGGACCCCAGGTTAGTTGTCAGTCTCCTTAGTCTCCTTTGTGCTGTGAATTTCTGCCTCTCCTTTTTCATGAACCTTTACAGTTCTGAGGGGTGCTTATCAGCCAGTTTGTAGAGCATCCCTCAGTTTGGTTTTGTCTGATCTTTTCTCATGATTAGACTGGAGTTGAGGTTTTGAAAACAGTATTCCAGAGGCCAAGGGCCTTTCTTATCACATCATATTAGAGTGCACATAAAATATTCCCATGACATCACTGCTGGTGTCTATCACTTCATTAAGATGTTTGCTAAGTTTCTTCATTGTAAGCTTTTCAGGAAGTATTTCTCTTTTCATTCTCTTCAGGTTTCTAAACTTTACAGTGTGATATGTGAATTGACATTTAACATTTATTCTTGGTTAAGTGACAGGAGAAGGGTAGAAAAAGGCGAGCCGGCAAGATAGCTTTGGTTGTTATGATAATTCAAGTAAGAGATGACAATCAACAAAACTCTCAGTGGCAATGGTAGATAAAAGATTGGAGGTATTTGAGTGTTTCTGGGCAACAGGTAGCTTATGGTAGCTTTAACAGAAAATCAAAACCACAATGAGATACTACTTCACACATATTAGGATGGCCATAATAAAAAAATCTGAATAATAACAAGTGTTGGTGAAGATGTGGAGAAATTAAGAGTCCACATACACTGCTGGTGGGAATGTAAAATGGTGTATCACTTTGGAAAACAGTCTGCCAGTTCCTCAAAAAACTCAACGGATTTACCCTTCGATGCAACAATTCCACTTCTGGGTATATACACAACAGAAATGAAAACATATGCACAATGTATACACAAATGTTCAAGTAATGTTGTTCATTATAACCAAATGGCAGCGACCACCAACCAATGAAATGGATAAACAAAATGTGCTGTATCTGTACAATGGAACATTATTCAGTTACAAAAAGGGATAAAGTGCCGATACATGTTACAACATACAAAAAACCTTGAAACACTATGGTAAGTGAAAGAAGCCAGTCACAAAAGACCACATGATCTATTATCTGAAATGTCTAGAAAGGAGACAATCTGGAGACAAGAAAGTACAATAATCCCTCCCTATTCAAGGAGTGATGTTTCTTCCAAGATGCCCCAATAGATGCCTGAAACCATGGATACATGTGTTGTGATACTACAACAGTGAATATGATAACTGAAACAGCTATTGAGGTAAGTTGGTGGGTAGCTATGTATAGTGGACAAATGGATGATTCATGTCCTGGGCAGGATGGAGAGAGAATAATTCAAAGCTTATGCATTGTTTACTTCTAGAATATTCCATTTAATATATTCAGACAGAAGTTGCCTGCAGGAAAGCAATCGAGGGAAGAAAAACCATGGATAAAGGGGACAGCTGTTAATCAGTGGTTGCTTAGGGTTAGGGCAGTACGGTGATGATAGGATTGGGCTATTGTAGGTAAATGGTATTGAATTTACTATTGAGGGTGAAGAAAATGTTCTACAGCTTATTATGGTGACGGTTGAATTATCTCAATGAAATTATTCTAAGAAAAATCTGGAACATGTGGTAGGGGAGCTATACTTGTTCAAACTGTACTCATTCAAATTGCAGTGCGGCAGGCAACAGGTGTTGGCGAGGATGTGGGGAAAAGGGTACACTCATACATTGCTGGTGGGAGTGCAAGTTGGTGCAGCCACTCTGGAAAGCAGTGTGGAGATTCCTTAGAAAACTTGGAATGGATCCAACATTTGACCCTGCTATCCCACTCCTTGGCCTATACCCAAAGGACTTAAAATCAGATTGCCTCAGTGATGCAGCCACATCAATGTTCATAGCTGCTCAATTCACAATAGCTAGATTATGGAATCAACCTAGATGCCCTTCAGTAGATGAATGGATAAAGAAACTGTGGTATATATACACAATGGAATATTACTCAGCCATAAAGAAGAATAAAATTATGGCATTTGTAGGTAAATGGATGATGTTGGAGACTGTTATGCTAAGTGAGATCAGCCAATCCCAAAAATCCAAAGGCCGAATGATCTCTCTGATAAATGAATGATGATGCATAATGCGGGGGGGAAGGGTGGCAAGAATGGAGGAAGGATAGATAGCATAGAGGGAAGGGAGGGTTGGGGGCGGGGTGGGGGGTAAAAATAATAACAGAATGTGTGACAGATACCATTGCCCTGTGTACATGTATGAATGCACAGATGGTGTGACTCTACTTTGTGTACAACCAGTGAAACAATAGCTGTACTCCATTTGTGTTCAATGAATCAATAAGTAAATAAAAAAAAAACCAAATTGCAGTGCTGGTGGGACATAATAGATATAGCTGTTGAGCAGCCTAGAAATACTGGAGTTAGAGATATCGAATCATGATCATTAACATAGAAGATGTGACAGAACCTAAATTCATGGAGCCCAACTTAATAAGCACAGTAGCTTAGCAGAAGTTTCAAGGGCCCTTTCAATAGCACCTAGTTAATAGCACTGACTTTCAGCAGTTAATATAGAATAGAGGACTGGTGCCTCATCTTGGCATGCAAGACAACACTGAAACTGGCTGAGCATAATAGCATTATTCGTTATAACCAATTTTCAACTAATTGTCTTCATTTTATAATAAAATACCATTGGCTATGTCTTTTAAGTAATCTGGAGAGTATCTGGGGATAATAAAAGTTAAAATTTAAGATTATATTAATTTAAAATAAAACTTTTTGTACAACTTACAAACTATGTAAACTTGGAATTATTTTACTTCCTTAGTGAAGAGAACTGGTTAAGCCATAAAACCTAATTGGCTACATAGGCCATCATAGTTATTCTGTGAAATCCTATCTTACACCTGCCACGTCTCTCCTTGCTCACCCCCAATGTTATTTGGTGGTAGACCAAGGAATTCCATACTAGGGTAACTGCAATTGAAAGTAAGAAAAAAAAAGGTCAAGTGTTTCCACTATCTCTTTTGATAACCATGTATCCTTTGTGTGGCATTAGTATATGCAGTTTTTAAACACAGAAAGATGCTTCATAAATTATAGAAGATGTAGCTTCTGCTTGTTCTTTTTCATCAAAATCACTTTTTAACTAGAGTATCAAATAATTAATATGGCAGAATTTATGAGATGGTGTGTATATCTTTCACATAGTTGGACCAGGGTTTCATTTAGTAGTTCTAAGACCTGAACTATATTTATGAAATTCCAAGTTTGTGTTTGAATACAGGACTGAAATAACAAAAATGACAAGATTATGCACTATTTTAAGTTTTTATTAATAAAATGGAAACTTAGATGCAGGACAACTGTTTTGATCTTTTATCTGACCACCTACTGGTGTGGCAATAGTTTATAAAAGGATGTGGGTGAGAACAGTCACCACACCAGTTCCAACAAAAAATGCAGATTAGAATGTCTAAAGTTCAGTAAATGAAAATTTAAATGGAGCAAATTGAATATTAGAAATCATAGGAGTCTCTTCATGAGTGGGGCCTCCTTTAATATTCTTCACCATAGCCACTTGTAATCATAAGAAAATTCATTAAGATCAATCATGTTGTACAACCCCTAAAGGAAAAAACTGAGGGAACTCATGGGTAATTTTCACAGCTTCATTATAAAGTCCAAGATCTGAAAGAAACACATAAAGCAAACATTAAATTCACCATGAAAAGCTGTAACATCAATCATTATCTAAAAGATTTCTATTTCTCTTTTCTTTCCTTTTTAGAGGTCAACTTATTTTCACAGTCCAATGTCTAAAACTGAGACATGAATTATCATATTTTCTGTAGTTCCAATATAGAATAGGAGACAATCCACTTTGTTGTCCATGATGTAGGCAGTTTCTGCCTGCTCAATTTTAGGTGTTGTGCCTTCAATTCATATATTAAAATATACATTATTTTTTGTCATATTTTAAAAATTTCTATGAATATTAGTCTTTACTGAGTTTCCTTCATATACAGGCACTACTAAGAAGCTGGCAAAAATGTTCTCCCATTTTTCTGAGATTGGAAAACTATAGAAATTGAAAATATGGCAGATCTGTGACTCAAGACCAACACATAACAAGAACAGAATTGTTTTCCTCCTAATTACATAAAACCATTAAATACTAGAATGCTTTATTTACCAAAAGGATTGTTATCTTCTTTAAACTGGACATAAGATGCACACATGATGGTTGCTTTTGCTGTTACTCTGCCAACTACTTCCACAATTCCAGAAATTTCTTCATCAAGCTAAAACATTGAATGTTAATTTGGTGTTACCATTATTTTCAGTTGATAATTAATTTAGAAAACATAGAGTTTACTTATCTTTCAAATTATATAGTTTACTAATCTTTCATTGTAACAAAGTAACTTTAAAATTTGCCAATGTTAAAACTGAACTGTAGCTTTTTAAAAAATGTTAAGTACTTAACAGTCAGCATGTTACATATCCTGTTACCTTTTAGTAGTAGCTTCAGGTCCAAAGGTAGAATTGAACATTTAAGTCAAAGACAAACTCACTTAAAGATCCTGAAAATGTCCAGAAAGCAGTAATTTGTTTTAAAAGGATCCAATGAGAGGAACTTCATATAATTTATATTTAAGAGTGAAATGTACACACTAACCAAAGAGCATAACAGATTGGTCTTCATAAAAGCCAAGCAAATGTTTTTAAGCAACTAAATGCATAAACAAATGACAATGGAAAAGATATGTAAACAAAAATAGAAAATAAAGTCAGGTTTGGTGGCATCTGAGTATAGTTTCAGCTACTCAGGAGGCTGAGGCAGGATTATTGCTTCAATCTCCAGCAGTTGGAGACCAGATTGGGCACATAGCAAGACCTTGCTTGACTCAAGGAAGGAAGGGGTGGAAGGGGTAGGAGGGAAAGAAAAAGATTAAAAGAGAAAGAAAGAAATTAAAATTCTTGAGGAAAGAAGAAGTAAACAGAAGATTTTTATTATGTGATTTTATGGTCTTTCATCAGGAATGAGAACTGTTATCCAATCAACACTTAAAGGATATATTATAAAAAACCATGAGCCTAAAGAATCATCAGTTGGAAAATGAAAAAGGAAATACAATGAGAACAAGAATTTAATTTTACAGCTAGGGAGGTTTTATAGGCTCATTCTTTATACATTCACTGCAAACAATCAGAAACAGCAACAAACCAATTCAAGATAAAGAATTAAACATAGAAGTTAATACTTAAACATACTGGCTCCATCAACTCAATGGTTCCATTTTTTCCTTCTCCATCTGAAAGAATAAACATCTTTCCAGTGGGATGAATCTAGAAAAAGAAATACACAATTTTAAAATTTCCACATAAATAAAACCCTTAAATATGTTAGATAATTTTACCAAAGATGAGCAGACTGACCCTTAATTAGTTGGTTCAAATTCTGGTCATGGGATGCCCACTTAACTTTGAATTTCAGATAAACAATGAATATATGAAACAATGAAAACCATATGTGTGTGTGTGTACATACATATATATATGTATGTGTATATATGTATATATGTACATATGTATTAGAGGCTCCTATTTTCATTTGAAAAATCTGGCAACCCTATGCTAAAATCCAAAGGAGCTCCATACTATGTAAAAGTGGGATCTTCGGACAGTCATGATTTAGATAGTACAATATGTCATGAAGAGTATGTTTTAAAAATTAGGCATGAAGTAAAAGGAGAACTGATTGCCAGAAGATGTGGATTCTACTCCTGGGTGGCACCTGCCCCTGTCATAGCTGAATAACGCTCAGAGGATGTGAGGATGAAATGAGCCTTATAAATGTTTTCCTTCAGCGTTCTGAGGTCACTGATGCCAAGACTTTGGGTCTGCTTCTGACTTGTAGGACGAGTGGGCTGCACCCTAACACTGTGGAAAGATAACGGGCTACTACCGGCTCTGGGAGCGACGATCAAGTAAAGGTTTTATGGAGAAGCAAATTGAAGCAGGAAACGATGTTCGGCAACAGAGACAATTCCAGAAGGCAGATTAGCCTAGTTGGCATCAGTCAAATCTAGCTAAACCCAAAACTGAGAAGGTAGGCGAGGGAGTCAAGTCTATAATTTGTGAGGGGCACTGGGATTTAGAACAGTGCATTCAAAACCACTTAGTTTTTGCGCCATGTAAGCGGTGCCAAAACAGAGCTGCAGTGACTAAAATGTGGGAAGTTTTCTTGTGCAGAACGAAGCAAACAGGAGGGGAAGGTATTAAGCCTTTCGCTTCTCCCTCCGTTACCCAGAGTCCACCACCCGGGCAGTCAGCGCTGCACACCCGGGAATCCCAAGACTGCGAGCCCGCGCACCTTTTCCAGCCTTCCTACGAAGCAGACTGGCCGGTCGATGAACTGAGCTAGCATGCTGGCGTTGACGCGGGCCTTGGGCAACTCCATCAGGTCAACCATGATCACGCTCGCGGCCGGCGGGAACAGAACGCTCCGCTAGAGTCTGTCGGTGGGGAAGATTTCCCCAGCACCAATCAGCGAAGGCTGTCGCTCCAGCTCCGCCAATCAAATACGCAGAAACAGGGCTCTTCGTCACGCAGTTCCGGGCCAGGCTGCTGAAGGGTGGGGGGTGGTCTGCGTACGGAAGCGCGGATCAGCTGCTTAGTGACGCGCGGCGTTCCGGAAGTTGTCCCGGTGCTGGCGGAGTGGGCAGTGGAGCCGGTACTTGGAGGGGCGGCGCCTGAGGCTACTCTCCCGGGATCTGCGGCTTTCTAGCGGCGACTTGACCCCGGAAGTGGGGTGGCGGGCGCCAGTGCGGTAGTGGCGGCGGACTGCGGCGCGAGCCTCAGGTACCTCTTCTTGCGGAAGGTGCCGCAGCCTCACTGTTTCTGCTCCCCTCGGACCAAGAGGAGAGAGCCAGGGGGGAGTTGGGAGTCAGCTCCCGCCGCAGTGTTCTGGGTGCCACGCACAGACTGACAGTTACCCCGCCTTCCCGCTTCCCGGTTCTGCGTGGGAGGCGGCGAGATGCTTGCTGAATGAAATCTGTGTTTCTGGCTTCTTTTTGACAGCCACCTACCTGGAGCTGGAAAGCGGGGTCGTCAGTATTAATGACTGTTTTCAGGCTTTTGCTGCTAGGTGGCAGAGGGTTGATATACCCCCAACTGCATCACTTTACAGCTCAGTTCCCCCAGGTGTAAGAAAAAAGGTTGACCAGATTACCTCGGGCCCTTTCTAATCCTGACTTTACGGAGCTGTCAGCTCTCTCCCTTGCTCATAGCTATTAGCAAATAGAAACATCTGTGGGTTGGCATGGGGAGGGCCCCAGGACAGGACCAGAGGAGACAGCCTTACCTAGCTGATTAAACTGCTCTAGCAGGTGTGCCTCTTCCTTGAGTTACATTCTCCATCCGCAGAACAAGGGTGTTTGATTGATTTGCAAGGTCCCACCTGACTAACTTTCGATCATGTGATTAACCCTCTCTCCTAACCTACTCCGAAGCTTTTCCAGGGCATATCTCTTCCTCCCTCTGAAGGTGAGAGCTGGAGATTTGGAAGATAATCTGTTCCAAAAATACTTGGGGGTTTCTCGAATCTGTTGCTGGTTCATAATGTGGTTTGAACTGGTGAATATTACTTTTCAGGATTTTAACTGCTGGAATTGGTGCCTGCCTTGTCTGGGAGTTCTCAGAATGAGTGCTCATAAGAATACCATCATATGGTGCTGCAGAAATTGGGAAAAAGCTTAATTGGGTGTTATAATTTTGTGGAAACTGAGTTTGAATTTGCCAGAGCCACGGAGTTGTTATTCAAATTTAGGTACCTCACTGGAGTCTTCAATTTAGTTCTACGTTGCCTTAGGCAAAGGAGATCAGTTTTGAGACTTCATGTGACAATTTACGATTAAAATCTTGTATACAGTGTTTAGATGATAGCTTCCCTCAGAGTTTACTTACCACTTACTGTGTTTGTCTTAATAGTCACTAAAAAGTTCAAAGGATTTCATTAGACAGGTGTGGGGTGCATTTCAGTTGGTGTAAATAAAAGTGATTGTATGAGTGTAAGTCATTAAAGTCTATATTTTGCATTAAGCCTGAAAGTCTTTTGCATTTTAGCATTTCTTTGCAAAGGAATTTGGTGTTCAATATATAGAGTACCCATGAATGTGTTTCCTAGAATTTTTTTTAACAAGTCCTTAAAATACCAGATAACCATATATTACTTTATTACAGTTAAAGGACCACATTTAAGCAAAGACTATTTTTTTTAAAGAGATGAACAAAAAAGTAATTTAAAACAGCATTTGGATTTTTTTGGAGTTACTTCATATTTATTATGAAATCCATAATGCCATGGTATAGTTTTGAGATAATTTAAATGAACCTGTGTGAACTTCTAATTCAGCTTATGAAATGGAACTTTACCATTTAGTGGTTTGCACTCAGCAGTCAGGTTCTCCTTGCTTCCAGCCAATCTTGAACACTTCTTAAAGTTTATTTTAAACTTCCTAAGATTCCTATGTAGTCATGTCACATAAAAGGATACAGTTTAGTTTTGTCAATTTGACTTTTATATGTGGAATTCTATATATCTATAGATATATAACTTCTGATTTGTTGCTTTGGTTTGTTTTTAAGAATAATCCATGGTGATAAATGTAGGTAGATTTCATTCTTTTACCTCTGCCCTTTAATTCTGTTATTGACTGGCATTTGATTGTAGTTCTTTTCCGTTGATGCTGTGAGTAGTCTTGTATTGTGTGCTTCTACCAATGTATAGCAGAATTGCTGGAACATAGGATGTGGATCTTCAGCTTTATTAGTAAAAGCAAATGATTTCCCAAATGGTGGGGTCAACTTATCCTTTTATCTGGAGTTTAGGAGAGTTGGTTCATATTCTTGGCAGCTCTTAAGGTTCTTCCTCTCTAATCTGGTAGAAATGGAATGACTTCCTGTGATCTGAAGTTGTATTCCCTGATTACTAAGGTTGAGCATCTTTTTGAATATTTACTGGCCAGTTTTTATCTCATTTTGCCTCTTACTGACTTTCAAGAGCTTTTTATCTTAGGGTGGACAGTAATGCAATGAAGTGTTTTCTCAGTATTTTGGCCCATTTTTTTCTCTTCTTTTCTTTTCCTTCCTGTTTTAGACTAGAAAGAGCTCTTGTGTTAATATAATTTTTTACCTTACGTTTGATATAGTTGAAAAAGTCAATTTTTAAAAATCTCATTTAAGCCTTCCATCAAGGTTTTAAAGATACATTTTTTCCTAAAATTTTTATAGTTTTGGATTTCATGTTTCATCATCTAGAATTGAGTTTTATGTATGTTGTCAGACAGGTTCCGGTTTCTTTGTTTTCATTTCATTTGTCCTAGCATCATTTATGCACTGTATCACCATTTTGTTATTGACTTCCAGTGTCACTTCAAGCTTACAGATGTGAAGTCTGTTGTTGGGCTACCAATTTTGTTCTATTGGTCTTTTTTCTGTCCCCAAATCTACCCATTTTCTTCCATACTGTATGTAGCCTTATGTTAGCTTTCGATGTCTGAGGCCATGTTCTTCTGGTATGTCTTGGTTATTCCTGTTTCTGCCATCCATTTAAAATTTAGCTTTTAAAGTCCCAAGGAAAACTCTTGTGATTTTTTTTCCACGTTGTGGTTTTGATCAAAATTACATTGAGTTTCTGGATTTCTTTCAGAAGTAATATCAACAACTCTTACTATCCTTGAGCTGTTTTAGTCCTCTTCCAAAGAATTTCAAAATTTCTAACTAAAAGGTTTGACTTTTAGATTAGATGCATTATTGGGTACCTTGCTTTTGACGCTACTATAATATCTTTTTTAAATTAAAGATTTTAACCAGTGGTTGCTGGTATATAGAAGTGCCATCCTGCTAAGCTCTTATTTCTTTTTTTAATTTTTTATTTCTTCTTTTTAGTTATACATGACAGAAGAAGGTATTTTCGTATACATACATGGAGTATAACTTACTATTTTTGTGGTTGTACATGAGTTACACTTGTTGTGTATTTATATAAGAACATGTGGGGCTGGGGTTGTGGCTCAGTGGTAGAGCACTTGCCTGTCATGTATGAGGCACTGGGTTCGATTCTCAGCACTGCACATAAATAAATAAAATAAAGGTCCATTAACAACTAAAATAAAAAATAAAAAAAGAACATAGGAAAGTTATGCCTGATTCATTCTACTCTTTCCTATTCCCACTCTCCCTCCCTTCCCTTCATTTCCCTTTTTCTAATCCAGTGATGTTTTAGCCCCACTCTCCTTATTGTGAGTTAACATTCCCATATCAGAGGGAACATTCAGCCTCTGGTTTTTTGGGTTGCCTTATTTCACTTAGTTTGATAGTGTCCAGTTCCATCCATTTCTCAGCAAATGCCATAATTTCATTCTTCTTTATGGCTGAGTAATATTCCATTGTGCATATGTACCACATTTTCTTTATTCAGTCATCTTAAACTCATTTCTAATAATTTTCTAAAAGATTCTTTTGCGTTTTCATATATGAGTAATTATAGATTTGTTTCTTAATAATTCTTACACACTTTTAGTTTTCTTGCCAAATTAGAGCCTTTATTACCTTTGAATAGAAATGGTGTTAAGATGGGGTTTGGGTACATAAATTAAAGTATCACACATACACAAAGGCTTATTCTCAAAGAAGTCGAACAACACAGAGTCATGCAATAGCCCTTATGTGGTGGTGCCACTAAGCTATCAGGAACCCAGGCTCCTTCAGTCTTTCAGTGCTCTGTGCTCAGAATCTAGTTCCATATTAAGGTGCTTGATAGGCCAAGATTTAAGTACTGGACCGTGAAGTACCAAGTCTGCATTCCAGGCAGCAGATAAGTGGGTTCCCAAAAAGATGTATGTTCACTGGATTTCGCTCCCTTTAAGGAAACTTGGTGGAAGTTCTTCCCAATCTGGAGTTCTGCTGCTTAGGTTAAGAAATTTGTCTATTCTGGTATGATAAGACTTTGGTTATCAAATTCAATCAGATGCAATTTTGTGGTCTTAATTGAGATATTGAAATGAATGTATTTTCCTATGTTGAACCATGCTTTCATTCCTGGAAAAAAAACAACCTGGTTATGATATATTGTCTTTTATATATTTTGATGTTTTATATGCTGCTGTTTTAAGATTTTGGCATTCATGTTAATGAATGACATTGGCTTGTAGTTCTTCTTTCCCTGTATAGTCCTTGTCAGATTCTGATTTCAGAGTTATTCTTATGCTATGAATTATGCAGTGTTTCTTCTGTTTATTCTCTAATATTTTGTGTAAAATTGGAATTTTTTATTTGTTGACTGGTACAACTCACCTGAAAACCCTCTGAGTCTGGTATGTTTACCTGTGACTGCTTTAGATGTATCCCATGCATTTTCATAAGTATGTGTTCATTATTATCAAAATCTAAATATTTTTCATGTTTAAACATATTTCTTCTTTGACTCATGAGTTATTTGTTTTTATTTGCAAATTTTTAGGTTTAATAATTATGTTGTTAATTTCTAATGTAATTGCTTTGTGGTCAGAGGTATGGTCTGTTACTAATTATTTGAAAGTATTTGAAACTTACGTTAGGCTTTATCAAGTATGTGAGAAACTTTGTAAATGTTTATTGTATGTTATGACAATAGCATTGACGAACTTAACCTTGAGGTTCTGCTGTTATGAATTTTTGAAACTTTGTTAGTACATAGGATATTATGAAGTAAAATGGTGAAATTGAGTAGTGAAAGAAGCGACTATCATGCTTTTTGCCTTAAAGTTCTTTTTGTTCTCCACATTTTTTATTGGTACATTATAATTGCACATAATGGTGGGATTTGTTGTTTCATATTAAGGATGTTTGTATCTAAGTTCTTCAGGGATTTGGTCTATAGTGTTCTTGTGTTTTTACCTGGTTTTTCTATGAGTGTGATATTGGTTTCATAAAGTAAATTGGGAATGTTCCATCTCTTTCTATTTCATGGAATAATCTGAGGGACAGTGGCATTAGTTCTTCTTTAAATGTCTGGTACAATTCAGCTGAGAATCCATTTGGTCCTGGAATTTTCTTTGTTGGAAGGCTTTCGATCACTGCTTTTTTCTCATTACTGGTTATTGGTCTGTTTAGATATTCTGTGTACTTTTTATTTTTTTTGTGTGTGGTGCTGGGGATTGAACCCAGTGCCTTGTACATGCAAGGCAAGCACTCTACCAACTGAGCTGTATCCCCAGCCTTCTTATGTACTCTTGATTCAGTTTTGGCAGGTCATATATATCTGGAAATATAACCTTTTCTTCTAAGTTTTCTACTGTATTAGAATATAAGTTTTCAACATAGTCCCTAATGATCTGCCAGATTTCTGTGATATGTGGCAGTTTCTCCTTTTACATTTATAACTTTATTAATTTGAGTCTTCTTTCTTTTGGTTAGTTTGGCTAAGGGCTTATCAATCTCGTTTTTCTTTTCAAAGAACCAACTCTCTTTTTCATTGATTCTTTGCATTTTCCCCCTCAATTCATTGACTTTGGCCCCGATCTTATTTATTTCCTTCCTTCTAGTGGTTTGGAATGGATTTGTTCTTATTTCTCAAGGGCAGTTGAGATGCATCATTAGGTTGTTCATATCGGCTCTTTTTTTTTTTTTTTTTTTTTTTTTTTTTTTTTTTTTTTGTAGGCACTCGTAACTATAAAGCTTCCTCTTAGAACTCTTTTCATAGTGTCTCAGAGGTTCTGGTATGTCATTAATACCATTATTCTCATCTTAGCTTAAATTTTAAAAATTTCTCCTGATTTCTTCTACCACCAATTCATTATTCAAAACTGTATTGTTCAAACTCCATGTGTTTCTGTAGCATTTTTTGGTGTTGGTTTCTAATTGTATTCCATTATGATCTGATAAGATGGAAGCAGTTATACCAGTTTTTTTTTGATTTGCTAAGAGTTGCCTTGTGACCTAAAATATGGTTTAATTTAGAAAAAGGTTCCATGAGATGCTGAAAAGAAAATATATAGTATATTTAGGTGT
Source organism: Glaucomys volans (assembly GCA_020662805.1). Classification (NCBI taxonomy): domain Eukaryota; kingdom Metazoa; phylum Chordata; class Mammalia; order Rodentia; family Sciuridae; genus Glaucomys; species Glaucomys volans. The sequence continues at coordinate 778,354 of JAJEJO010000425.1, forward strand.
TGTTGGATGAAATATAGATGTCTGTTAAATTCATTTGATTTATAATATGTTTCAGGTCCAAAGAATCTTTATTGAGTTTATGTCTGGATGACCTATCTAATGGTGAGAGGGGTGTGTTGAAATCACCCAGTATTATCTTACTAGGGTATATCTGAATCTTTAATTTGAGTAGTGACTTTTATGAAACTAGTTGCATCCCCGCTTGGGGCATTATTATTTATTGTTTTATCTTGTTGGATTGTTCCTTTTATTAGTGTGAAAAGATCTTCTTTGTCTCTTCTGATTAATTTTGGATTGAAGTCTGCTTTGTCAGATAGGAGAGTTGCTTCTCATGTTTGTTTTTGGGTGCCATTTACATCTTTTCACTTTCAGCCTGTGTCTGTCTTTGCCTGTGAGGTGGTGAGTCTCTTGTAAACAACATGAACAACAGGAATCCAATGTATGAATTCCTGCCATTGTGATTTATTTATAATGTTTAATTTGGTCTTGATTCTTATTTACTTAGCTACTATTGAAATGAGATTTGTTCATTTGTTTAATGCTGGGGTTTGTTTTTTATTTCTTCTGTGTGGAAGATTTCTTTAAGCTCTGTAGTGCCAGATTAGCGTAGTCATGGATTCTTTTAGTTTCTACTTATGTTGGAACATTTTTATTTATCTTTTGATTTTGAAGGAAAGCTTTGCTGGATATAGCAATCTTGGTTGACAGTTTTTTTCTTTGAGGACTTGGAACATATCTTTTCAAGTCCTTCTGGATTTTAGAGTTTGTGCTGTGAAAACATAAGTACTTCTGATTGGCTGATCTCTAACTGGGGCCTGATGGTTTTTTTCCATGAACCGTTTAAAATTCTGTCCTTGGTCTATAATAGGCATTTTAATTATACTGTGTCATGGAGAGTTTGCTTTTTTTTTTTTTTTTTTTATCTTGTCTTTGTGGGGTTCTGAATGCCTCCTATCTCTGAATGTCTGTCTCAATTCTCAAGGTTTGGAAATTTTTTGTTATTATTTCCCTGAAGAGGTTATCCATTCCATTAGCCTGCATCTCAACACTCCTCAATTTCAGTGATTCTTAAATCTGATCTCTTAATGTTGTCCCAGTTCTTATACATTCTGATCTCTTTAATTCTGAGTGTTCAAGGATGGCCACTTTGTCTTCTAGCTATGACACTCTGTCATTAGCATGGTCTACTCTTTCTCTCTTTTTAATTTTTAATTATTTTTATAGACTGCATTTTGATTCATTGTGTACAAATGGGGTACAACTTTTTGTTTCTGTGGTTGTGCATGATGTAGATTACCATTGTATAATTACCATTCGTGTAATCATACATGTACATAGGGTAATAATGTCTGTCTCAGTCTACCATCTTTCCTTCTCCCATTCCCTCCTGCCCCATTTCCCTCTACACAGTCCAAAGTGCTTCCATTCTTCTCTTACCCCTTGGGCAACCCCCCCATTATGTATCATCATCCACTTATCAGATAAATCATTCAGCCTTTAGTTTTGGGATTGGCTTATTTCACTTAACGTGATATTCTCCAACTCCATCAATTTACCAGCAAATGCCCTAATTCTTCTTTGTGGCTGAGCAATATTCCATTGTGTATTTATATCACAGTTTCTTTATCCATTCATCAATTGAAGGGCATCTAGGTTGGTTCCACAATCTAGCTATTCTGAATTGAGCAGCTTAAAACTTTGATGTGGCTGTGTCACTGTAGTATGCTGATTTTAAGTCCTTTGGGTATAGGCTGAGGAGTGGGATCGCTGGATCAAATGGTGAATCCATTCCAAGTTTTATGAGGAATCTCACACGCCTGATGCATGAGAGGTACCTGACAATGAACTTCCAGTCTCGAGCAGGCATCTCAGGATGGGATTTGCCCCGCCTAAAGATGGAGGCTTCTGCTTCCAGAATAATCCAAGATGGCTGCACTCTTCCAAATGTGTTGGCAAATGGGGAGCCGCAGGGTGGGGCACAGTTGGGGTGCGGACAGGCTAGGGGTCCTGAGGGTGGGGTGTGGTCGGTTAGGTTTGGGTCCTGGAGGCAGGGGCAGTTGGTTGGGCCTGGGGTCCTGCAGATCCTGGCTGTTGTCCCGAAATGGCGGCAGGTATGTGTAACCAAACCCGTGGGTACTGTGACAGTGGACTTCCAGGCAACAGCTGGCAGCAGGTGATCCGCTGGCAGTCTGCGGTTGGCCTGTAGGCTAACAGTGGACGATGGGCAGGTGGACCTTGGGTAGTGGGTGATGGGTAGGTGAAAGGCAGGCGATGGGCGGGCAAGAGGCAGGCAAATGGGCGAATCGCAGATGATAGGCAGCCGTCAGTGAGTGATCTGTACTCAAAAAGTAGGCGGGTGATTGCAGTGGATGGATGGGGTAAGCTTCAGGTGATCATGGAGCAGCAGAGACTGCCTCACAGAGAAACAGGGTTTCCTCTGCTTGAATCCTGAGTTATGGAGCTACAAGGAACACAGCCTCCCTGTAGCCCCACCATTTTGAATGTCCCTACTCTGACTTTCAACTGAACATTTTAATTATTTCGTTTTTCATTTCCAAGGTTTCTGCTTGATTCATTTTAAATATCTCTACCTTCTTATTGAATTTCTCATTCATGTCCTGTACTGACTTCCTTAATTCCTTCAGTAGATTTTCTTTGTTCTCTTAGAACTCATTGATCATTTTTATAATCATTCTTTTGAATGCTTTATGTGATATTTTGTCCATTTGAGTATCTTTGGAGTCACTTGCTGGTGAATTATGAACTTCAGAGGTGTCATAGTACCTTGTTTTTTATATTGTATTTCTGTGTTGGATTTTATGCATCCGTTGGGATAGATTTATCTCCCACTCTTATGTGTGGGCCTTCTTAGCACATGACTTTCTTTTGCCCAAGTGTCCTAGAGTGATCTAGATTGAGACCCCCTTGCAGTTGTGGTATCCACAGTCTTTGTTTTAAATTTTTTCTGTTTTTGCTGTAGCAGTGAATATCCATGAGTGAGACCTGAGGCCCAACCCTAGCTATTTCTACTTGGGGCCTGGTCACTGGTTTGGGTTTTTGTTACTTCTCTTCTTTGTGTTAACATATAGCTGATGATAAAAAGCTGTTAATATTTGTGGAGTAGGGTGCACAAATGTCTCTTGTCTGAGTTTAATTCAGTAGCAGAGTCTCTACCCTGTGGAATTGTAGTGTCCCTATAGGTTCTCAGCATCTCACAGGATAGGGGAAAACAAATAATAGTAACAACCAATGCAAACAATATATAGCATTAAAATAAGTACCTGGTTTCTACTATGACACTTACAACATTAAATACCACAAAAAAACAAGAATGATGGGGTCAACAGTTGTCAACAGCACAAACAATAAATAACTACGAACTGGATCTGGCTTTAAAGCAAACAGCAGGTGTCAACTATGTCTTCCACAGAAGTAATAATTGCAACAACATGAATGGAGAGGGTAAGAGTTTTATAAATCAATTAGTACTAAAAGATGCAGTTAAGAGGTAGGAAAATGTGATAGGAAAGAGATGAGTTCACAGTTTTCAAAAAGTGAACAGAGAATGCAGAAGAGATGTAGCAGGTGATGGTTATAAAGGAAGAGAATTAAAAAAATGGGAAAAAGGGAGAAAGATCAAGAGAATTTGGCTGTTAGTGGGAGTAGAAAGAAGAGAAACAAGAGGAACAAAAATAAAACCAAAGCAAAATAAACAAACTCAAACCCTATCCTTCAAAAGACAAGACAGAGAAAAAATAACTACATTAAAAGTTGGTAAAAATGAGAAAAAATATGTATATATGTCCATGAATCAATCGTTATAGCAAGAACACCCCCCACCCCAACAATAAGATTCTTAATGAACAATGAAGGAATTGTGTCCACTGAAATGGTCAAAATAGTTGTCTAGAGTGGATATTCACTGCCTATGTCCAACTGTCCTTCTTTCCTTGGGCTATGTACTGAAAGAGAGAGACAAAGAAATATGGATGGATGGAGGGAGGGAGAGAGGGAGAGGGGGAGAAAGGGAAGGAGGACGCTGGGGGTTGTTAACCCTTTCCTTCTCTTGTGTTGATCCTGAAGCTGGTACTCTTAATGGTCTAAGACTAAAGTTGATTGGAATAGCGCTGGGCTTCCCTTCACACCAGTATGAGATAGGATGGAATGGGGATTACTGTCCATTGGAGTTTTGTGTACACAGACCAGATCAAGGCACTCCCAGGGTGGGGCTGCTGCAGAGTTCCATGAGGGGAGTTCCTCCAGCTGGGGCTTAGGTCTAATCAGCCCTTAAGGGCTTCATTGAGTTGTATCTGCTCTGGAGAGATTAGATCTATACATCCCTAGGGCCATTCAACTGCTGATGTCTACTGGGAATGTAGATCTAAGGAACCTCTCAGGAATTCTACCTGTGGAGGGAGGGGAGGCAGTGTTCCACACCCACACACTCTGCTGCCCACTTAGTCCCTGAGTATATTTACACCTATCTATTGAGATTCCCAACCCCCTTCAGCTTATCATTTGAGCCTTCAGATCTGAAGGAAATGCAAGTTGGGCTTCCCTTTGTTTTTCTTACTTGGATCCCTCTTGGGTATACTTTTCTCCATGCCTGTTTTACTTGCATTTTGCTAGGTACACCCTAGGCCACATGGCAGGATCTTGCTAGGGCAGTATGGCAATGTTTGCCCAGATTTCCCAGCTCCTACGACAGTAAGTTGCAGCATGGCTGCCTGAAGATGGCTCCTACCTCAGCTCTGCCTTTGCCAGTTGAGAAACAGAGCACTTTTCACATACCTTTTCATGCAGAGGTTTAGCCTCTATCAGTGAAGTTCAGGCTGATTTTCTGGTCTCAGGTTTCCTGCATCTCTTCTCTTCATTGTTTCTCTCTCGGTGTTACTGTTCATTCTGCTCCCCTCTGGGGTGAAGCAGCACTGCTGCTGCAGCCAGCCTGACTCCAGTGTGTTTTCTTCTTGGTTCAGTGCACCTGAATTTCTGAGTCTCTATGACTTTTTCTGATATTGAATTTTAGAATTTCCCTTTCGCCCACCTCGTTGTGGAACAGTACTCATACCCTATGGAGCAAGCAAGAATGTAGCCTTCCTCTAATTCACTGTCTTGAGTCCCCTTGAAAGTTCATTTTGTCTGCTACTATGATAGGTACACCAGCTTTCTTTTGGTTAGTATTTGTTGGCTATATCTTTTTCCATCATGTATTTCACTTTGGAGAGACAAGACCCATGGTCTTGGATTCTCATTTCCTCATCTCCTTGCTGACTTATCTGAGAGCTGGTCTGGCAGGTCTCGACTCAAGGTAGAACAAGCTGGCTTCAGTGGTTCCTTCTTAGCAAGCTCCCATCCTTAATCAGACTTCCATTAGGACATAACTGCCTAGATGGAGATATATAGAGAGGCTAGTCCTCTCTATAAGAACATGAATGGTTGGTGGATCATTAATAACCTGCTACTTCTCTGCTTTTTTAAACTTCTTTAATAAGCCTTTCTTGATGTTTTTACTATGTGGCCCTTGTGTTCTTTATGTCTGTGTTGGCCTGATAGCTTTTACCTTTTCTGTGTCTTTACATTTTAGGTGTGTCTTTTTTTTTTTTTTCTGACAGTTATGTCATTTAATAGGAATTAAGGCAAGGAACAATTACCATATAGTCAATTAAGCAGTACATTTGTTTTAAACGATATATCCTGAAACAAAGAACCAATTTTGTCACTTAGTCAAAATGCATTTTACTTAAAAGAATTTTCTGCACCAGTGGCTTCTTTTTCCTTCTTCTCAGATTCTTCAATGGCTTGAACATTTCTGTGACCTTTTAAGAAAGACAGCATAACATAAGGAAAAGGAAGTGGCTTTTAGGAGCCAAGAGACCTGAGTTCCTGGCCTGGTTTTGCCATAGATACTTTGAAATTTGAGGCATATCTCCTTGAAACTAGACTTGCCTTTCCCCTAAGATGATGGCAATACCATCTACCCTAATTATCTTATAGGATTATTTGGTTATTAAGAAAGGTGATGTAATGTGTTTCAGTGCTTTGGGCACCTGTTTGTTTATTATTTTTTATTTTGATTCATTGTACACAAATGGGGTACAACTTTCATTTCTCTGGTTGTACATGAAGTAGTCTCACCATTTGCATAATCATACGTGTACATAGGGTAATGATGTTTGTCTCATTCTATCATCTTTCCTTTCCTCTGCCCCCTCCCTACCCCTCATTTTCCTCTATACAATCCATCTTTCCTCCATTCTTGCCCCTCACCCCTGGTTTTGTATCATCATCCACTTATTAGAGAAATCATTTGGCCTTTGGGTTTTTGGAATTGGCTTATTTCACTTAGGGTGATATTCTCCAACTCATCCATTTACCTGCAAATGCCATAATTTTATTCTTTTTCATGGCTGAATAATATTCCATTGTGTGTATATATCACAGTTTGTTTATCCATTCATCTATTGAAGGGCATCTAGGTTGGTTCCACAATCTAGCTATTATGAATTGAGCTGCTATAAACATTGATGTGGCTCCATCACTGTAGTGATGCTGATTTTTAATCCTTTGGGTTTAGACTGAGGAGTGGGTTAGCTGGGTCCTGTAATCTCAGTGACTCCAAGTTTTCTAAGGAATCACCGTACTGCTTTCCAGAGTGGCTGCACCAATTTGAAACCCCATGAGGTATGTCTTTTTTGTAAATAGTGCATAAAATTGAAGGTTTGGCTTTTTAAAAATCTTTTGTCCATTTACATTGATTGTTGTTATTGGTGTATCTGGATTTGTTGTGACAAGCTATTTTGTTCTTTCTGTATGCATGGCCTTTCTTGTTAATTTTGGCTCCACATTTTGCATTGACTTTTTGTTACTTTTTTCTTTAATTCCACTTTGTCTTTTTTTTAATGTTATAAATTCTATTTTTGTGGGTTTGGGTGGTCAGTCTCCAAATCTTAACATGCTATAATGGTGTGAATGTTTGTATTCCCCTACATTTATGTGCTAAAATCCTGTAAGGTCTTTGGTAGTTGATTAGATAAGGAGGGTGGAATTGGGGATGGAATTACTATCCTTATAAAAGAGTCTCAATATTGGTCCTTGCCCCTTCTGCCATGTGCCATTAGAGTAAAAAGTTTACTATGTATGAAACAGGAAGTGGGCCCTTACCAAAAATGCATATTCTGGTATTATTATCATTATATATATGTTTTGGTATCAGGGATTGAACCCAGGGCTACTTAGCCACTAAGCCAAGTCCCCAGGCCCATTTTATTTTATTTTGTTTTGTTTTGTTTTATTTATTTTTTATTTTTTTGAGGCCGAGTATTGCTAAATTACTTAGGGCTTCACTCAGTTGCTAAGGCTGGCCTTGAATTTGCAGTCTTCCTGCCTGAGTCCCTGGGATTACAGGTGTGTGCCACCACATCCCACTGGTATTACTTTTGGCTATATTGTTTACACTTGGATTTTGGTACTACAAATGTTCTTTATGAAAGCTAGTGTGATAGTTATGCTAGTTCTGGGGATAACCAGTTGAACTATACATTTATTGAGATTTCTGTGGGGGTATAGAAGTGTTGGTGAGTGGTAAGCATTAAGGGTAAAGATACGTCTAGACCAGAACTTGGAATGTTTTTCGTACATGCTGTGCCTAGGAATTTAGGCTTAATAGTGCTGCTGGAGGAGAGTATTGGATGGGTAGTGAAATGATTAGTGTGATATTTTAGGAGGAACATTCTAGTTGAGTATGAAGAATGACTTGGAATATCCTCATCAATTTGATTTGGTACAAGTAACATTACCACTTCAAACCTAACGTAAGCTTTTACTAATTTTGATAAAATATATGTAACAAAATTTACCATTTGCATTTACAATTCAGTGCACTTAGGTACATTTATATCATTGTGCAAGCATCACCACCATGTCCAGAACTCAAATTTTGTATCCATTACACAACCCCCACCCGCAAGCCCAATTTATTCCTCCTTTCAACCTCTAGTAACCACTGTTTTATTTTCTTTCTCTATGAATTTAACTATTCTAGGTCCTTGTATAAGTGAAATCATACAATATTTATCCTTTTGTGTTTAGTTATGTAGCATAATGTCTTTGAGATTTATCCAGGTATCAGAATTTCATTCCATGTTAAGGCTGAATAGTACTTCATTATATAGATATGCCACACTTTGTACATCTGCTTTTCCACTGATGAATGTTTAGATTTACACCTTCCAGTTTGAACTTTTTTAAGTCAGAAGGGAACAGATTAGAACCATCTGAATTGACCTGACTAGCACAAAGTTTGTTTGTTTATTTATTGCAGTGTTGGGGATTGAACTCAGGGCCTTACGCATGCTACAGCAAGTTTTCTTTCACTAGCTACATACCTAATCCTTTTTATTTTGTTTTGAGACAGGAGTGTCTCAAAAATGCCTGCCATGCTTGGCTCAAAGTTTATTGACCTCACAAGGGACTCAAGCCATGAATGGGAAACTTTGAGGATCCAAGTGGTCTTATGAAAGAACATAAGACCACTTTCTTTGTAGCAAAACATTTGTTGTTTCATTTTTTACATAGATCTATGTGGTTATCCCAGTCTTTGCGATCATCTCTTGGTAGAATCCAATATAATTAATCACTTATCCATACTTATTCCAAAGAGGTATAGTCTGAAAGGGTACTTTGGGAGGATTGGGTACAAATATGGCTAATGAGAGTCCACTGTGTTGGAAAGATACCCAGGGTGGTTGTAGTAATGGCATAGGAATAGAAAAGCCAAAAGTTTCATGAGATATGAAGATGTAGTAGTTATTTGTTGGAGAACATGGAGTAATGTGAGAAGGTGAAATCAAGGTTACACTATGATCTGTCTCTAACAGCTGGATGGACCATTGTACCTTTTCCTGAGATAGAGATTAGAGAAGGTTCATATGTACTGGGGCAGATGATTCAGACTCTGACATTAAGGCAGCATACTAGAGTAAAGAAAATAGACTTTGGAGCAGACAGACCTGGGTTAAATTTTTATTGCTTAAGTGATTTGGAGAAATTATTCAACCTTTCAGAGCTGTAATTTCTATGTTAATATGGGGGATAACCTTATAAGGCGGTTGTTGTAAGCATTAAATGAGATCATGTAATAAAGTACTGAGCATAGTGCTTTACATGAAATCCTTATACTAAGGACTTAAATAACTGTCATAATGCCTAAATTGTCCTCATGTATCTGTGGTACATCATGGTGATGATTAGTAGTCAGATGGAGAATATAGAAATAAAATCCCAGGCTGCTTCCTAAGAAGGAAGAAGGATTGTAGGTTATCTGAGACTAGAGATCCTGAATTGATCTGGGTAATATTTTGTCCAGTTCTGCTCAGCAGCCTGAGAGTAAGAGATCATGTCCTCATAAAGCCATTTGAGGCTTAAGAAGATGTTTTCTACTCAATGATTTCTTGTGGAAAATGGATTCCATAGGAAATGGATTCAGTGATTTCTGTGGAAAGGCAGTTACAAACCTTTTTCTTCTTCATTCCTTCCTCTTGCAAGCATAGACCAAAAGCTATGGTGTCTGAATGGAGATGGAATAAGGTCTCATGGGGAAGGGATAGAAGGAAGGGAGGAAAACTAGTTCTGTCAGACTTTGAAGACAGTTTCTGTGTATCATGATGTGTAACAGCTGGTGGTTAAAGTTCCTATATTTTAGAATTAAGCTCAGGAAGTTAGGATGGTTGAAATGCTTTACCTATCTTCTTCAAGATTCATTTTCCTGCTTCAGTTTGTTTGTGTGCTCACTTGGTCATTCGTTCATTTCTTGGATAGAATTTCAGCTGTAGCATGTGGCAGAGTACAGAAATGTACTCTTAGTCAATTTACTTCTTGGTCGTCTTCATTGATCATGTGGTTGTAGGAAATTGACTCATACTTTAGCATATGATCTGTTATTTTTGGTTGACAGATGTTATTAGTTTTTGTGTTTCTTTACATGCATTTTGATGAAAAACAGGCAGCCCTCTTGTTTATTCACAAATTTAAAGCATGTTGAGAGAGAGAGAGAGCTACAATACTTTTTGAGAAGATTAGATGAACAACTTGTTAGTCACTAGAATGACTGATATTAGTTTTACGCAGAACTCACCAACTTGTGTTGTGCCCATTAACACTATGATAGGTGGTGGTGAAGTAGGACAAAAGCAACAGCAGTTCCTTGAATTTGGAGGAAGTATCTTTGATTTTGTTTCTCTAAAGGCTTAGCACAGTGCCTGGCCAGTGTTTGACTCTCAAAATAAATATTAATTGAATGAATTAAAAAGTGAATAAATGAATTAAAAAGAAGTTTTTTTTTTCTTTTTTGGGAGAAAGTAGTAAAGACTTTTGATGAGGTAGTTAGGCTGTGTGAAAGTTATCAAATAATGTAGGGTTTTAGTGGAGTTGTTTTGAGAGTTGAGTTGGTTCATCTTTTGTAATAAAAGTATTAAAGTGAGCAAATAGAACGTTTTAAAGACTCACACTGAATAATATTTCCTTCTCTATTCATTCTAGGTTCCCTTGTACTATTGAGAGTTGTGAAGAGGTGTGACCTCATCAGATGAATTCTTTCTTCCTTAGAAGGACATTATTATTAAGAGGACATTATTATTAAGGGACATTTTTAGGAGCATATTATTTAAATGATTTCAGCTCATAATTGCTTTATGTGGGAAATATTTTTTTGAATGGTCTAAAGTCTTTTTCAGGATATTCATTTCAGGGTTGCAACACTGATTGAAGTAGGAAGTGTTGTACATTCATAGTCTTTACCCAACTCAATGATTTCTTGTTCACTGGTGTGTACAATTATGTTTGTAACTTTTATAACACATAAAAATGTATCATTGTATCATTAATTTAAAAGAGTCAGCATGACACTAAATTACCTTCTTGGTCAATGATTTGAGATCCAAGTGATAAACTCTTAAGTGCAATTTGTTTATAATTTCTCAGAAGGCAGCAAAATTTCTGTATCTTCCCCAATATTTAGCATCATTTTTAGAAAAAGAAATCTATTATTTTTACATGTACAGCGTTTTTTTAAAAAAAGTATTCTTATTTGTTTTAATTAGTTATATGTGATATTAGAATGCACTTTTAGTGTTTCAGTCAACTTTTTTGCTGTTGGGACTTAAAGATCTGACAAGAGCAATTTTAAAGAGGAAAAAAGTTTATTTTAGGGATCACAGTTTCAGAGGTCTCAGTCCATAGATGGCTGATTTCATTCCCCAAGGCCTGAAGAACATCATGGCTGAAGAGTGTGGTGCAGGCAGGTGGCTCAGAACTTTACATCAGGAAGCAGAGAGAGACTCCAGTTGCTAGGTACAGAATATATATTCTAAGGGCATGCCTCCAATGACCCATCTCCTCCAGTCACACCCTACCTGCCTTCAGTTACCACTCAGTTAATACCCTTTGGGGAATTAATTCACTGATTGGGTTAAGGCTGTCATAACACAATCTTTTCACTTCTGAATGTTCTTGCATTGTCTCTCATTTTGGGGACACCTAATATCTAAACCATAGCATACAGTGTTAAATAAGAGGGAAAGTTTTATATTAAAATAAAATCTCTTGAAATTAAGGTATTTCAGACTGAAATGCATTATATACTAGGCAGTTAAACATACCCACAGAGGAGTAGGTTACAGCCTGTCTATATTTACTCAATGTTAGTATTCCCAGAGAAGGAAAGGGCAGAGTGCTGGGAGTCCATAGGTGAAGTCTGACACTTCCAGGCCTAGAGGATTTCTTTACCCAGAGAATACTGATCCATGGTTTATACTGAAGAAGTACATTTCCTCTAATGCTTGGGCTCTCAAGTTTTGTCCCTTGGGACATTGGGAAATATCTGAAGACATGGTTGGTTGCTCCAACTTGGGCAGAGGAGAACATTTAGAGGCCAGGAATGTTGTTAACCATTTTAAGGTGCACAGTACTGCCCCTGACCCTAAAAGAAGAATTAGTTGTTTTTAAATGCTATGTGTAGAAAGAGAAATCCTGGTCCAAATAGTGGGAGTTGTTTTTGCTCCTAAATTAGTAGAATGAGGGTGGGAGTTTATTATTATTTTTAGTTTTTTAAATATTTTGAATAAGGGGCAATAAAGGAAGACAATAATTTATTTTGGTCATTGCCAGTTATCTTTCTTGATCCTGAAAATAATAGGACAGTTTTTTAAAAAATCTCCAAATTCATGAACAACAGTAAAACAAAAACTTCCCCTGGTGATTTTCTAGTAGATAATTTGGGGGTCATATTTATTTACAGAGTATTGCAGGAGAATAAAATTGTTTGATGAATTTGTACCTTATTGAGACCATCTATATTTAGGGATGGAAATAAGGATCCAAGAGGTAGGAAGATTCTTTTCTGAATTTTATTGGGTAGATTTGTGACTTTGCAAGGCAGCTTTATCATATGCTTGTAGGAAACAATTCTGCTAGTCAGTATTTCAGGAAATTACAGATAATAACTTTCTTTCTATGATAGCGAGATTGACTTATAGTGGCAGCATTGATTCTGGACAGCTCCTGGAGGGGAGGTAGATTTACATACTAATGCTAAGTAGCTAGCAATTGAGATTATCAAATGAAGCCCCTGGGTTGTTATACATGGTAGACAAAGTCAACTGTTAGAAGTCTCAGTTGTGGCAAGAAAGTAAACTGCCCTCTTCTGGTTCTCTTCTAGGATTTTTTTTTTTTTTTTTTTTTTGATGCTTTACAAATCAAAAAATAATTTTAAAAAACTAAAAAAAAAATAATGCTGAACAAAGACAAATCTACTCTATGTGGAATTTTCCTTTATTGAGTTGAATAGGACATTCATAGTTTTTTCAAAATTTTAATTCACTTTAGAGAAAAGTCACCTTACTTTGCTACTCGAAATATGATGTTTCTCCTAATTCTGGTCTCCAAAGTTTGAAAATGCTCTTTTCCTGTCTTACTTTACTGTTTTAAAGTGAGAAGTATCTAATAAGTTGTAATAAAATCATTTTAATTTTTATTGGTTAAAAAAATACAAAATGTACATTTTCCTTGACCTAGCAATTAAATCTCTGAGTATCTTAATCTAAAGTGATGTCAGTGCATGTAACACAGAGTCATATGTATTGATGGTTTATGCAAAATTGCTCCTAATGGTAAGAAATGGAAATATCTTAAATTTTCATCAATAGGATTTGTAAATGAACTATGGTACATCCCACAACCTGGATTTTTTTTTTTTTTTTTTTTTTAACTAGAACCAGGGATTGAACTCAGGGACACTTGGCCACTGAGCCACATCCCCAGCCCTATTTTGTATTTTATTTAGAGAAAGGGTCTCACTGAGTTGCTTAGGGCCTCACTAAGTTGCTGAGGCTGGCTTTGAACTTGCGATCCTCCTGACTCAGCCTCCCAAGTCGCTTGGATTACAGGCGTGCGCCACCACGCCCAGCTTGGATTTTTTATATTTACGGAATTCATGTTTGAAATCCACATGCCAATTTGTGAATAACTTTTCCTGCCTTTAATTTAGTTTAAAGCAAAAGAAGAAAAGAATTTATGAGGCTCATGTACATACACACACAAAACCTGTTAAATCAAATAAAAGTCCCAGTTTGGCCCCTGGTGATATATGCACTGGGAAATTATCTGTAACTCCTTTGCACTCTTCTAAAATTTGCTTTTGCCTGATGCTCTCCAATCAATTTGTAGTTCAAGATTCCAGTTTTCCAAGTATTTTAGATGTTCTGTTTTGGCTAGAAAATATGATGTGTTTCAGTTCTCAGTTGATTAAAACCATCCATAAGGTCATATTAGAGAAACGTTTCATTAAATCATGTCTTCCATTTTTAGTGGTTGTTATATGCACATGAAGTCTCTGTTTTGATGACAAAAGGGTGGGAGTGTTAAATTGGAGCATACACACTCCTAAAAGTGAGGTTGATGCTATTCCATTCCTTGCTGTGCTTTCTCACAAGACTTTCAGAATCAAGTGATTGCTGGCCAAGGGGGTGGGGGGAGTAAGGCAAGATTATCGCATTTCCCTTTGGATTTCAATGAATATTGGTAATAAAATCAAGCACAACTCTTAAGAGGAGACCATGAAGAATCAAGCTGGATTTATAAGGGGCTGCACATAAGCTGGCGCAAATATGCTGTGTCAAGGTCACTGTCTTACCCTGTCAAGCTGAAAATGTCACTACTGGACAACTGGGCATGTTTAATTGGTTATCTGATTTCTCTTTTTCTGTTATCTTCATTAGAAGGTTGGTTCTGTAATAAGTATGTGAAACCTTTTGGAAAAAAAGGGAGGTGGTATTCATCTGTATGTATATATTGTAGAACCTAGTGTGTTCTGAAGGTATTTTCGAGCTACTCCAGAGGAAGTGGAGTGGAAATAGGAACTTGTGAGAATGAAAGAATGGTGAGAAGTTTTCTACTGTCAGAAAAGAACTTGTTCAATTCAAATATTTTTAAAATGGTTGATGATGGGTATTAAAACGTTGTAGTATTTATATTTGGTTGCACTGGATCTATTTAAAAGAATGATATAATTGCTTTGTTTCAACATATAAAGTATTTACAATATGTTAGAAACTATATCCTTTATAATTTTCAATGGAAAATATTAGATATTAAGAAGTGCGTGGACATGCTTTCTTTTGCAAAAATGTTGAGTGCTCAAGTATAATCAAAGGCTTTGAAGACTTTTTACCTGCAACCTAAACTAAGAAATACATTCCATATCATGACTCAGAAAATGCAGCCAAAAGCAAAAGTTCATAAAACATTCCTTAAAATCTATGATGTTCTCAGATCCATTTTAACTCCTCCCTCCCCCCATTCCCCCTCCCCCACAAAATCTGGTTTTGACCCACTAAACTGAATGTTCTTCCATTGTACAGTTGGGAGGGACCTGCAGTTTGAAAAACAAAAACCAACTAGGTTTAATTTTTTGTTTTCACTTATTTATTTGGTCAGTGTACAAATCAGAGTTAGAAATAAAATTATATTAGTACTTTAAAGACTTAGTTTTCTAATTGTTCTGTGGAACTATTTTGTGACATCAGTTTAAATGTCTTTCCTTGCTTCAGACACCTTTATCTTTTCCCCATTATACCATATCAGAAATCTATAAAAATAAAATGCCAAGTGGAATGGAATACTGGGGAGACTCTTTGGGTAATCCTATTTGGTCATTTAACTGATACTAAAAGGTAAATTTTGAAAGCAGAAAAAATCATTTCTCATGAACATAAAATCTGTTAAGGACTTTACTGAACTCATTAATTAAAGAGGGGAAAAAGCAGTTACAACTGGTTTATTTTTGTGAGGCACTGGGGATTGAACCCAGGGGTGGTTAACCACAGATTCATGTTTGCAGCCCTTTTTTATTTTTAATTTTAAGACAGGGTCTTGCTAAGTTGCTTGGGTCCTCACTGAGTTGCTGAGGCTGGCTTGGAATTTGCAATCCTGTTTCAGCCTCCGAAGTTGCTGGGATTACAGGCATGTGTCACTGTACTTAGCTGCAGCTGGTTTAAAAGAGAACTGATTTTTGCATTGCTTGTCTACTAAATTATTATAGAGTATCAGGGTTAAAGCCTTTTCTCTGTAATGTTCCCCAAACAACTTAATCCATATAATTTGTTTCTTCATTCCTTCATATTCTGATATTCTCTAAAAGTTTCACAAATCTCTAGCAGGACCTTGGTTACTCTAAGTTATTCTCTTTTGAAAATTGTTTGACTAGAGGTTTGTGACTCTACAGTAATATTTATATGTTTGGAGATAGGGTATGGGTCTACAAATGTATGCAAACATTGTGAGAAAAAAATCTGAATTCATATTATAAATGCTGAATGAAAGACTTTTTAATTAAATGTACTAAACTAATCTCACTCCATATGTGAGATGGCCAAATATTAGGCATATGACTTAGAGTCCTTTTACACTTTTGGTGTTTATGTTCTTTCATCTGCCACACAGATTAGATGGATTTCAAGTTGTTTTCAGAAAATATAACCTACCACTGCAAATTATTATTAAAATATTGCTTGAGAGTAATGTTAGTCCTGTCATGGATAATTCAAGACCATGTACTCTGCTCATTCTTCTACATTCAGTATATCTTTGGCTCAAAATAGAATAGAAGAAAGCTGTAAACAATGAAAAACTCTTATTCCTTTATACAAACAATTTTACTGGTAAAAAAACCAAAAACAAGAAAGCCTGGAAACATCACCTTTCTGTGGTCAAATAAGAAATGTTGAACTTATAAGTGATGTGAAGTCAGTATCCCCAGGGTGATAATTAATGCATTCTATTAGAAATATATTTAGGGACAGGAAGTATTTATATGACCATCTGGTCATATAAATTATTTCTGGTCACTTCAGAAGTATAAAATAGCCACAACAAGCAGAAGTGGAGAGAACCAGAATGAGCAAGCTAAATTTTTTCATTATTTTTCCTTATAGAAATATCCTTGTTAGATATAGGCTATTAAAAATTCCTATCCTATGTTTAAAACTTTGCCACTGGAGTCTAAATCCAGTTTATATAGGATTTATTCAGTCTGCACAGTATTTTAAAAATTTTTTGAATTTGTTGCTCTTTTCAAAAAAATGAGTTTTTTTTTAATATAGTATTTGAATTTCCAGTTGAGAAATCAGATTGAAATTTTTTTTCTTAAAATAAACTTACTGTCTTCCTTATTCAAATCACTTTCATTGGTCCCTCATGCTTGAAACTTAATTGTTTTTTACTTGATTTTTTCTATTTGCATTTTGTAGAAGTGAGAGTCATTGGGCCATATTCTCATTCTCTTCTTTTTTTGTTCCAATTTCTCCTGTCTTAATCCAGTCCCTCTTCTCTTTAACTTTCTAACTGCTTGATACTCTGCTTCCCCCTTAGTCAGTCCCTCCAATACTTTAAATTTATTCTTTGCCTAAGACCCTATACTACACAATAATATTCAACCAATCCTGATATGTTGCTGTGAATAGTCCAACATTTTCTTGATTTTTAACCCTCTAATAATTTGTCTTTATCCTCCTTTTGCAGTTTTGATTTCTACTGCGTATGTACTTGCCTCTGGTGAGGTCTTCCTTTTCTCCTTCATTTTTATTCACACCCTACTTATCAGATGAGTTAAAATCATACTAGGACTCTTATAATTCTCATTGATGTTTCTGAAATGTTTTGTTCTGGTTTAGGTAATGTGTTCTTGTCTTCAAAGTTAAAGCTACAAAAAGCATGGACCACAGTCTTACACTATTTTTAGTATTTGTCAGGAGGACTTAAAAGTAAACTTTTATCGAAATTTGTATTCTATTTGCATACTCATGCATTTCAGTGCACTACATAGAAAAGAAGATTAAACATTGTTCAGGATTTTAATTTTTTAGCAGTATAAAATTTACGTATTTATTGAATATTAGCACAATCTGTAGATAAAACTATGCGTGTGTATACATACATGTATTCTCTCTGGTGTCAGCTGTTTATCAAGCACATAGAAATTTCACTCCTTTTGATATATTTACATTAACTAGTGTTCCGATGAAATTAAGAAGATATAATCAAAATAGAAATTATGTTGCCTTAATTTTTTGTCATGGATAATATTAATTAAAAAGGAAACCTTGGAGTAATAGTGAAAAAGAACATATTATGTGCTCTACCATGTCCCCCACCTCCAAGAGCAATAAGATCCATCCTGTCCAGTAGTTGGGCAAGCCCCTATATAATCAGTCTGTGTATGCCATTAAAAGTAAATGCACTGTGCTTTTTTTTGGTTTTGTGTTGAATACATAGAAGCATTTTGTTTCTTTGTACAAAGACTGTTCTTTGTAAAACACAAAAAGCTTAAGAAATTTGAGATAATTTTCTGAATAATTGTGAACTAAAACATATCTAAATATACTAATGAATTTTAATAGCTTTATAGGCTTATCAATAAATAACACATAATGAAAGTGTACAATTTGATGAGTTTTGACACATCTTTACACTGCTGAAAGTAAAAGTCAGAATGATAAACATATCCATCATCCCCACCATTTCCGTGTGTTCCTTTGAAATTCCTTTCCCTTGTCCTCGCTTCTGGTATCTCTACTCCTCTGGAGGCAACCACTGTCAATTCACAATACTTTATGTCACTGTTAGTTTGCATATTCTAGAAATTTGTATGAATGAAATCATACAGTATGAACTCTCATTTTGACTTCTTCTACTTAGCCTATTTTTTTAGATTCATATAAGTTGTAGCTTATATACTTCATTCTCTTTTATTGCTGAATAGTATTATGAATATGCCACAGTTTGTTTATCTATCTACCTATTGTTGAACACTTGGTGACTATTACAAAAAAAAGCTAGCATGACTTTTGTGTTTGGGTGGACATATGCTTTTCTTTTCTTAGGAAAATACCTACAAGGAGAGGGACCGGGTAATTTGGTAGGTGTATTTTTGTGTTTTTAAGAAACTACGAAACTGTTATCCAGAGTGGTTGTACACTGCTGACACCAGTGTACAAAAGTTGTGGTTGCTCTACCTCCTCACTAATACTTGCCGTGTATGTTAGCTTTCTGTTGTTTCTAAAATGAATGACAAGAACAACTTAGAGGAAGAAAGATTTATTTTGACTGGTAGTTTCAGTCCATTGTTTGCCAGCACCTGGCATGTCTCTGGACCTGAGGTGAGGCAGAAGCATGATGGCAAAAGAGCATAGCAGAAACAAAGCTGCTCGGCTCATGGCATCCAGGAAGAAGGGGTTGGGAGCTGGGGAGAAGATAAATCCTTCCAGGACGTGTCCCCAGTGACCTGCTTTCTCCCTCTAGGTCCCACCTCCCAGTAGTCCACTCAGCCATCAGTGGATTAATTTTCACTGATGAGATCAGAGCCCTCTGATCGAATCAAAGCCCTACCTCTGAACCTTGCTGCACTGAGGACCATGCTTTCAACACATGAGCCCTTTGGGGGACAGTCCAGATCCAAACAACATCATCATGACAAGTCTTTTTATTTTAAATATTTTAATAGGTATGTAGTGATATTTCATTGAGATTTTAATTAGCATTTTTTTAAATGACTAATGACATTGAACATCTTTTGCTGTATTTGTTTTCCGCCCACATGTTTTCCTTGATGAAATGGTTGCTCATATCTTTTTTGCCCAGTTTTTATTGAGTTATTGTCATTATTTTTGTGTGTGTCTGTGTTACTGGGGATTGAACTCAGAACTAGGCAGGTGCCCTACCATTGAGCTCCATCCACAGCCTTTTTATTTTTCTTTTTAAATTTTATTTTGAGACAGGGTTTTCCTAAGTTGCTCAGGTTGGCCTAGAACTTGCAATCTCCTGCCTCAACTTCTCCAATAACTAGTTTAGGAATGTGTCACCATGACTTGCTTCATCACTGAGTTTTGAGTTCTTTATATATTGTAGATATGGGTTCATTAGCAAATATGTGATTTGCAGGTATTTTTTTTTCCCCAGCCTGTGACTGGGGCAAGTGAATTCTTTATACCCCCCCAAAATCCAGGACACCTTTGTTTGAAATTGGGAGGCATTTTGGGTTGAGTTCTAACTCAGCCATGCAAGAGTGTTGCTGTTAGCAATTAGTGAATTTTTAAGAATAAATTTTGGTATCTCTTTCTGCTTATAAATGTAAAACTTGCTCATTGTAGACAATTTTAAAAGTACTGAAATTTGTAAAGAAGGGAACAAGACTAGAACATGCTCTGGAACTCTAGAAGGTGCTCTAGAACTCATGCTTCTAGTTGGTAGAAGTCATCCAGCTGTCAATACCATGTACTTCAGAAGCAAGAGTGCTTGGTTGGGGCTTTTATACTAGGCTTGGAGCAGCAGTATTATCAGAGACTTTCTTCACTTTAGGGATGGTACTCTTACCCTGATTTGCTAAGAATTGCCACAGATATATGATGGGCTGAGGTTGCAATTTGTTCCAGTTGCATTTGTAGCAATGTCTATTGCTACATCTGTGGTGCTAGATCAGTAGCTGGCCTAAGCACTTAATGTTTACAGAATGTAAATGTGAAGTAAATCAAAGCCTTGAATATAGATTTTGTGGAATTAGTAAATGTCTTCAGAACATAGAGCTGGGTAAGGCTTGGAAAATTAGAGATTGTTAGAAATGGAATTACTCAGGCTGGAACTGTAGCTCAGTGGTAGAGCACTTGCCTAGTATGTGAGAGGTCCTGGGTTTGATTCTCAGCACCACATATAAGTAAGTAAAAGGTGCATTGACAACTTAAAAAAAAAAAAGAAATGCAATTACTTAAATGCATTTGACTAATATTGAGGAATATTAAAGAAAGTCCAACACATAAATTTTAAGAGCTTCTTGTCTCTGTTCCTTTATTGATGAAAAACATTGTTTGGGTACCAAAAGGACTTGATTTAAAATTAAGCTCCAGGTGGGTGTGCTGGTATGCACTTCAAAGTTCCAACTACTCAGGAAACTGAGGCAAGAGGATCTCTTGAGCTCAGGAGTTCATGGCCAGTGTGGGCAACATAGGGAGACATGCCTTTTTTTTTTTTCCTTTTTCTTTGTAATTCATTGTATACAAATGGGATACAGCTGTTGTGTCTCTGGTTGTACACAAAGTAGAGTCATGTACCACTTTCCAGAGTGGCTGCACTAATTTGCAATCCCACCAGCAATATATGAGTGTACCTTTTTCCCCACACCTCGCCAACACCTGTTGCTGCTTGTATTCTTGATAATAGACATTCTAATTGGGGTGAGATGGAATCTCAAGGTGGTTTTTATTCACATTTCTCTTATTACTAGGGATGTTGGACATGTTTTCATATATCTGTTGATTGTTTGTAGGTCTGCTTCTGTAAAGTGTCTGCCCATTTCTTTGGCCCATTTATTGATTGGGTTACTTGTATTCTTGGGGTAAAGTTTTTTGAGTTCTTTATAGATTTTGGAAATGAGTGCTCTATCTGAAGTCTGTGTGGCAAAGATTTTATCCTACTCTGTAGGCTCTCTCTTCACATTGCTGATTGTTTCCTTTGCTGAGAAAAAGCTTTTTAGTTTGAATTTATCCCAATTATTGATTCCTGCTTTTAGTTCTTGTGCTTTGGGAGACATGTTTAGGAAATCTGGTCCTAAGCCGACCTGATGGAGATTTGTACCTATTTTCTCTTCTATTAGGTGCAGGGTCTCTGGTCTAATTCCTAGGTCCTTGATCCATTTTGAGTTGAGTTTTGTTCAGGGTGAGAGACAGGGGTTTCATTTTGCTGCATATGGATTTCCAGTTTTCCCAGCACCATTTGTTGAATAGGCTATCTTTTCTCCATTGTTTTTTGCACCTTTGTCTAGTATGAGAAAACTGTATTTATGTGGGTTTGGGGAGACATGTCTAAAAAAAAATTAGCCCTACTGTTTCCTTGCTATGTAAACACGGAATAATTCTTAACCTACTTTTATTTGAATTCTTTTACTTACACAGTTTGAATAATTATGCATATCTGGCAGAGTATTATAAGGATTATAGGAAATAGGGTAGCATATAAATCATTTTTGTATGGTACCTGACATATTGTAGGAATGGAAAGTATGGCAGAGGTATTTGTAGTTATTCCCCTTTTCCTTTTCAGGTTCTAGTCTTAGGAACTAAATCTGGCTGCTGGATTGGTGACCACTCACAGAGGGAAGATCTTAGAATGATATTTGCTTGTCCTCCCCCAGAGTTACATTTTTATATTAGTATTTGGTTTTGAGGATATGAAAAGAATATAATGGGATAAAGATAATTCAAGTGCAGATTTTCGTGTCTTAGCACATGGCCTTTTCATATATGGAGAAGTTAGCCTAAAATATATGGTTGGACAGACTTTAGGTACCTAATAGGATGAATCATAAATGTCAGCAGAAGTATAGGTAATATAGAGTCATCTCAGGACTTGTATTGTAGAATTGGAACCACATTCTCATGAAAAAAACTTCTAGAAATGAACTTCTAGAAAGGGGTTAAGGTAAATGCCTTCAGAACAGGGTCAGGTTGTTGGAGTGGTGGGCAGAAGGGTAATTGATACTTCTGTAACAGTTCCAAAGCTGTTTCCAGTGGATATTGTAGCAAAGTTATCCTCATGCCTTTCTATTTCTTTTGCATAGTCTCTGATCACTGTGCCTTATTCCTGATCCATTTCTTCCATGCCTGGAAGTTTCTTGACTCTTGGAACCTAAATTATCCCTACTCCTCTAATGTGTTTGGGATTCTATAATGTTCTGATGTTTTAGAGGGGCAGATTGAAGTGTTTTGCTTTGCCAGTAAGTCATACTCGCTAACAAACTGCTGCAGCTGCATTGTGTTTAAATACGATGTTTTAGATCATGAAAAATGTAACTATTTTACTTAATTATATAACTTCTATATAAAATATATTACAAAGGATTCCTTCCTTCCTTCCTTCCTTCCTTCCTTCCTTCCTTCCTTCCTTCCTTCCTTCCTTCCTTCCTTCCTTCTTTCCTTCCTTCCTTCCTTCCCTCCCTCCCTCCCTCCTTTCTTTCCTTTTTTTTTTATTGTAGTATTGGGAATTGAATCCATGGCTGAGCACATGCTAGGCAGGTGCTCTACAATATTTGGCTATACCCTCAGCCTTTTTTAAAATTTTTATTTTGAGACAGGGTCTTAAACTTGTGATCCTCCTGTCTCAGCCTTCAGAGTACCTGGGAATAAGGTGTGCACTACCCCACCCAGAAAAAAAGAGATTCTTGGGCTGAGGGTGTAGCTCATGAGGTCCCAGTTCCAAACCCCAGCATCACAGAATGAAATGAAACAAAACAAGATGCTCTCTTGAACTACAGCTGAATGTGGTCTGACTTTTCTGAAAATTTATCTAACTTTTGGAATTGGAGAATGGCTTATCAGAATCATTTTTGTGATTTCTGTGTTTGTTCCATTTTTATTTTGTGGCCAGATATGAAAAGATATTGGAAATTTATGTCCTTTTATCAAAGACTCTTATTTATATGTTAGAAGGAGAACTATTTTTTAAGGGGCCTCTCCTGTGTCCACATAACACCTTGTTATAACACTCTAATAGCATGAGACCCAGTGAACAAAGCAAGTCACATGATCACACCTGAATCCTAGAAAAGTAGAAAATTGCCTTATTTTTGTCTCCACAAAACAGAGCTGGTGAACTACACTAATGGTTCAATGGTTCCTTTTTGTGTTCACCACACGTTCAGATCTGTCTTCTACCATGGGCATAATTAATCACTCAACTCTCCCCAAGAACATTTGCTGAAATTGCCCCATTCAGTTGTACCATCAAGCCCAAAGCTCAGTATCTCTGGGTGGTGTACAAGAATCCCCTCATTAGGTTCAGATGTGGCACCTGTTGCTCTGAACACTTCAGAATTAAACAGGTAAGGTTTATATGTCCTGCCTGTCCCCTCACACCATGGTGGAACTGGGAAGGATAATTTCCCAAAACAATTCCATTCAGAAAAGAAGAATCTGAGCTATACATCAGTCATGGGGTCATAGCAATTTGATAGTTCCTACTGAGCAGGCATTTTCTGTGTCCCCCATCTGGGGTTGGAGAACATTCCTTAATCATGTCCAAATTCTTCTTGGGAGAATTTCTCTGTCTGTTCTTCTCCATGCCCACTGGTTCCATCCTCCTGGAGTTTCTCTTTCCAGCAACTTATTGTTACATTGGAGAATAAGCCTTCCTTGGAAGCTGTTTTCTATTTACTGCAATCAGCTTCAGGTGTCAAAATAGCCAGACCTACAATTTTTGCTTGATGTAGTTCTGAGATTTCCTGTATTTCTCTGTTTTTTTTTTTTTTTTTTTTTTTTTCCCACTTCTGTACATGTTTCCCTGGCTCTATCAGGCTTTCAGTTGGAGACTACCCCTTTATTCTCTTTTTCTTGAACCAGGTTATTCTATTTTTTTTTATTTACTTATTGATTCATTGAACACAAATGGAGTACAGCTATTGTTTCAAGGGTTGTACACAAAGTAGAGTCACACCATCTGTGCTTTCTTGCATGTACACAGGGCAATGATATCTGTCACACACTCTGTTATTGATTTTACTCCCCACCCGCCCCCACCCCTCCCTTCCCTCTATGCTAGCTATCTTTCCTCCATTCTTGCCATCTTTCCCCCCCACATTATGCATCATCATTCATTTATCAGAGAGATCATTCGGCTTTTGGATTTTTGGGATTGGCCGATCTCACTTAGCATAACAGTCTCCAACATCATCCATTTACCTACAAATGTCATAATTTTATTCTTCTTTATGGCTGAGTAATATTCCATCGTGTATATATACCACAGTTTCTTTATCCATTCATCTACTGAAGGGCATCTAGGTTGATTCCACAATCTAGCTATTGTGAATTGAGCAGCTATGAACATTGATGTGGCTGCATCACTGAGGCAATCTGATTTTAAGTCCTTTGGGTATAAGCCAAGGAGTGGGATAGCAGGGTCAAATGGTGGATCCATTCCAAGTTTTCTAAGGAATCTCCACACTGCTTTCCAGAGTGGCTGCACCAACTTGCACTCCCACCAGCAATGTATGAGTGTACCCTTTTCCCCACATCCTCGCCAACACCTGTTGTTGCCTGTGTTCTTGATAAAAGACATTCTAATTGGGGTAAGATGAAATCTTAAGGTGGTTTTGATTTGCATTTCTCTTATAACGAGTGATGTTGAACATTTTTTCATAAATCTGTTGATTGCTTGTAGATCTTCCTCTGTAAAGTGTCTGTTCATTTCCTTGGCCCATTTATTGATTGGGTTATTGGTGTTCGTGGTGTAAAGATTTTTGAGTACTTGGTAGATTCTGGAGATTAGTGCTCTGTCCGAAGTGTGTGTGGCAAAGATTTTCTCCCACTCTGAAGGCTCTCTCTTCACATTGCTGATTGTTTCCTTTGCTGAGAAGAAGCTTTTTAGTTTCACTCTATCCCAATCATTGATTCGTGCTTTTATTTCTTGCGCTTTGGGAGTCATGTTAAGGAAATCTGGTCCTAGGCCAACATGATGAAGATTTGGACCTATTTTCTCTTCTATTAGGTGCAGAGTCTCTGGTCTGATTTCTAGGTCCTTGATCCACTTTGAGTTGAGTTTTGTACAGGGTGAGAGATATGGGTTTAGTTTCATTTTGCTGCATATGGATTTCCAGTTTTCCCAGCACCATTTGTTGAAGAGGCTGTCTTTTCTCCATTGCATGTTTTTGCCTCCTTTGTCAAGTATGAGATACCTGTACTTATTTGGGTTTGTCTCTGTGTCCTCTATTCTGTACCATTGATCTACCTGCCTATTTTGGTACCAATACCATGCTGTTTTTGTCACTATTGCTCTGTAGTATAGTTGGAGGTCTGGTATTGTGAAACCCCCTGCTTCGCTCTTCTTGCTAAGGATTGCTTTAGCAATTCTGGGTCTCTTATTCCTCCAAATGAATTTCATGATTGCCTGCTCTATTTCTATGAGGTCCATCATTGGGATTTTAATTGGAATTGCATTGAATTTGTATAGCATTTTTGGAAGTATGGCCATTTTGACAATATTAATTCTGCCTATCCAAGAACATGGAAGATCTTTCCATCTTCTCAGATGCTCTTTAACTTCTTTCTTTAGTGTTCTGTAGTTCTCAGTGTAGAGGTCTTTCACATCTTTTGTTAGATTAATTCCCAAGTATTTTATTTTTTTTGAGGTTAATGTGAATGGGGTAGTTTTCCTAATTTCTCTCTCAGAGGATGCATCACTTACGAATAAAAATGCATTAGATTTATGAGCATTAATTTTATATCCTGCTACTTTGCTGAATTCATTAATGAGTTCCAGAAGTTTTCTGGTGGAATTCTTAGGATCTTCTAGATAGAGAATCATTGAACCAGGTTATTCTAAGCACAAGAATTTACTGAGTGTCCGGTTAGTCTATGCTGAGATTTTACTATCAGGTGTGATGGCTTTGATTTGTTCCTTACCTGAGGTTGAGTTTTAATCAGCTATTGTTACTTCAAAGGCCTTCTCAGTTTTATTTTTAAGTGTTTGGAGCTCAGAAGTGATTGCTTTTTCCAATCTAAAAGTCCTTGAATTAAAAAAAAATGTGTTATACCTAACAGTGGGATTCATTTTTATATAATTGTACATGCACACAGTATAACAGTATAATTTGGGCAGATTCATTCCCTGATGACTCCCCTTTCCCTCCACTCCTCTCTTCTCTCTAATCTATTGGTATCCTCCTGTTTTCTGAGATTTTCCCCCACTCTGCTTTTTCTTTTCTTTTTTCTCTCATACCTATGAGAGAAAACATAATGACCCTTGACTTTCTGCGTTTCGCTTATTTTACTTTACGTATGTTCTTAAGTTCCATCCATTTTCCTGCAAATGACATAATTGCTTTCTTTTTTATGACTGAGTAAAACTGTATTGTGTATGTATACTTCTTTGTGGTTTGGATATGAGGTTTAATATGCAGAAATATTCAGAGGTGAGATGAGGCGATTGTGAGACCTGTAACTTCATTAGTTCATCCTAGTTTGAATGGATAGAATGGCAGTAGCTGTAGGCAAATGGGTCATGGCTGGAAGGGTTCATTTTCCCTCTGACTCCTTCCCTTCTTTCTATCTGTTTCCTGGCTGCCCTGAGATGAGCATTACCCTGGCTGCCTGCCACCCGTGCCATTTGGTCATGGGCCCAGAGCAGTGGAGTCAGACATTAATGAACTTGAGTCCTCTGAAACCATGAACCACCAAACTTTTCCTCTTCTAACTGTTCTGGTCATGTATTTTGGTTATAGTAATTTTATCCATTCATCTGTGGAAGGACACCTTGACTGATATGTTGCTATAAACATGGGTATGAATGTATCACTATAATATTCTGATTTTAATTCTTTAGGATAGAGGAGTGGAATAGTTAGATCATATGGTGGTTCCATTCCTAGCCTTTATGTCTTTGATTTGAACTCTTTTCTTTCTTTACTGTTTTTAAATCAAATGGTACTTTTCTGTTTTCCTTGCATGAGTTTCTCTGTTTTAGTTCCTTTTTTAATTTGACTTCTTGTTGGTTCATTTTTGCCTTTTGTGTTTTCATCTAATCTTGTTTTTTACCAGTTTTGTGGAGGCTGTGCCTCCTTGCACTCTAGAGTGGGTGCCAAACTATTTTTAGACCTTTTTTTGGCTTTGACACTATATCCAGCAAGCCCTTTCTTTGAGGATTTCAGAGGCAGTTCCTTTTTCCTTTACTGGAGTATTTTCCTTTTTTCACATGGCTGGTGTTTTTCTTCTTTATTTTTTATTCCTTTTAAAATTGAAATCTGGGGCTGGAATTGTGGCTCAGTGGTAGAGCACTCACCTTGCATGTATGAAGCACTGGGTTCGATCTTTAGCACCACATAAAAATAATTAAATAAGATAAAGGTATTGTGTCTATTTACAACATATATATATATATATATATATGTGAGAACTGACAGCCTCATTGTCTGCCAACAAATATGTTCTTTTTACCCACTTACTTGAAGTTAATACCTTATGGATCTACCACTCAGTTCAGGGAGCCTACATAATCCCAATTAAATTCTAGGATTTTAGAAGACTTTCACACAAGTTATATCTTACCTATTCTTGATTTTTCTTGTATGGGTGGAATATATAAAACCTAAAATGTGGAGTGCTTATTGCTACCACTATTCTTCCTTTCTTTGCCTTCTCTTATGTTTTTCTCCTTATAAGGGACTATGCTGAGAAAGAAACTTGTTCTTGTAACCACCCTTCAACTCTCTTCCCACTTGTTTTCTAGAAGTTTTGCCCTCCTTGAATGTGCAAAGATGTACATTCCAAAGATGGGAGTAGGAGGGGTGTGTGTGTGTGTGTGTGTGTGTGTGTGTCGGGGGCAGTGATTTCACCAACATAAAGATTGTGAATTTAATGTTGGCGGCAGTTTTATAATTTGTACACTCTTTGAATCTGAATCAGGTAACCAACAGTAGGGGGTTGTTTGAAGCACCTTCCTTTCTTTTTATGTTTGGCCTTAGTTTTATGAGGCTTTAGCTAGTTATGGGATGAACACACTAGTGTTTTATGGCTAGTGAAATCCTTCCAGATTCTGGCATTCTGTTCATTTTAGTTTTACAGGAAGCAATTTCTTGGATATACTGAATCTTCAGAAATCAAGAGAGGTTACATTGTAGTTTAAAGGCACACGTTATTCTAGACTGCAAGTTCGTGTTCCTTAATTTCTAGTTTTGTCTTCTGATACCTAGAGAAGATTCATGGTTCTAAGTCTGGCAATATGATTCCTAAGAGGAGTTACGGGGATATTTACAGTGTTATATTGTGAGTAGTTATTGTGAGTTTTGCAGTTTTATCTGAGTGTAATGTTATGTAGCATTTCTGTTTCAGATAGCAGCGGTGGCAGCAGCAATGTTTCACTTCTTCAGGAAGGCTCCGGAATCTAAAAAGCCCTCAGTTCCAGAGACAGAAGCAGATGGATTCGTCCTCTTAGGTGAGTCTTTTTAAGAAATGAAATCATAATTAGATGAATTATTTTTCCTTAAAAATTACTTGATAAGTATGATTAGGTTTTAAAATATTTCTTACTAATTTCAGAGTGAATTTATGTGTATAATTTAAAAAGCAAAGTCTGTAAAAATAGAGTTCAGCAATTACATGAAATAGTGTTTTCAAATTAGATTCTTCTTACATATTGGTTTGGCTATGTACTTATAATTAAATTTGTAAATTAGCTGAGCATGGTGGTGCACCTCTGTAATCCCAGTGACTTGGGAGGCTGAGGCCAATCTCAGCAATTTAGCAAAGTGCCCCCTCTGGGATGTTCCTCAGGGTCGTCTTTCTTTCCAGATATCCTCCCTCTTACTTCCTGTCAGACTGAAGTGACCCAGTCAGTCTGGAGTCTGCTACTTCACATTCAATAGAAGTGCAGAGTTGGTTGGGTCTGTTCCGCAGACCCTTCTGTTCAGCCCTTCTATTTATGATTTAGTCTTGTGCAGAAAGGATACATGGGTTTTAGCTCGCTCTTTCCTATTTATTGATCTTCATCTCTGGGAAATAAGAATAGAAGTTTTCTCATGGATAAACTTTACCATAGAATTTTCAACCTTCACAGCCAAGTTTTGGAAGGCCTTTGTGTTTTTCTGAGACTGTCTCATAAGACATGGGACAGAGCAGTGATTAGGGTGGTCAGAGTTGTACCAGGACCAGTCTTTTTAGTGGACATCTTTCTGACTGGGAGAAGCTCTCATTCCTTGGTCTGACTACTTATCTGACCCTTCTTTCTTATGGAGTTGTGAATATATGCCTTGGTTTCCAAGTTAGAACTGGTTCTGTCAACCCCAGTTAATACTTTCCTTAAAAGATGCTCATTGTTTTCCCATCACTTTCTGAATTTTTCTAACAGAAAATCTTCAGATATACCTCAGGCCTCCTGGGAAGTATCTCCTTCACAATAAATTCATCATAAATTCTTTTCTTAGAAATTTGTTCCAACAAAGCCTGGTTTTCAAACTCTGTTTTGTATTTCTGTAACATCTCCATAGTGTTAAGACATATGCAGAGAACTTTGCTCTTTTTTGTTGTTCCCTGTTTAGAAATTTTGTTATCTTGTATTCATTTAAAGAATGTGACTGGGGTGCATTGGCATCTTTGAGAGCACATACAATTTCAAATGCTAGACCTCAAAAATTTTGTATACATCTTTTACATTTATTTCTGTTGCCTGCCACTTGAGAATGTTTCAGAGACAAGTTTGATCACAAGTGAAGTGGCCTTTGGTGTTGCTTTTTATAAGAATCCCTCTAGTTCTGCTGATGATTGTCTCTGTTTAGCTGTGTTTCCCTCCAGGTACACATTCTTCACCATTTTCCATGAAAAAGGGGTGTGCGCCTATTGTTCTATGGGCTTACCCTCCTGAAGTTTTCATGATACTGGTCAGCATCATCTCTGGGCTTTCTCTTCTGTCTCTTTTCATCTCCCTTATTGCTCAGGAGCATCTCAGAGGCTCTACAGTGAAGTGCAGATAAGAGAGCTGACTTTGGAATCAGACTACTTGAGTTGACATCCTGGTTCTGCCACTTTATTAGAGTTTCTACCTTGGGCAAATTTTTTAACCCCTCCAGGTGTCACTTACTTTATCTAGAAAGGTATCAGGAGACTGAATGAGTTAATGTAAGATACTTAAAACAAGCTTGTGAGTGAGGTGGTACTATTTCTACATACAGAGGAGGACTTAACTTTTCCAGATTTCCCTATCTAGTATGTAGCAGATCTGGATTTAACCCAGGCAGTCTGATTTAAGAGCCTATCCTTCTAACCACTGGACTATCTATCCCTGCTGGTAGTTTTGTTGTTGTTGTTTGATGTCATATTGTCATGTGTTTTAAAGATTTAAACTTAAAAAAAATAACTGATACAGAAAAACAGGAGTAAGAAGTTCTGGTGTGCATTTCCACAGTATGATGACTATAGTTAATGATAATGCACTGTATATTTTAAAAAGCTAGAAGGAAGGATTTTGCAAGTTTTCATCATATCATTAGTTTTAATTCTAAAACCCCCAGCCCTTTTTCCTTTTTATTTTGAGACAGGATCTTGCTAAATGGTTGAGGCCAGCTTTGAACTTGAGATCCTCTTGCCTCAGACTCCTAAATTACTGGGATTACAGGCGTGCGCTACCACATCCAGCTTTTTAAGTACTTTTTTGGGGTGTGGGGAGGGTACTGGGGATTGAACTAGGGTACTTGACTATTGAGACACTTCCCCAGTCCTATTTTACTTAGAGACAGGGTCTCATTGAGTTGTTTAGCTTAGTGTGCCTCACATTTTTTTTTTTTTTTTTTGCTGAGGCTGGTCTTGAACTTGTGATCCTCCTGTGTAAGTACTCTTTAAAACAAAAACAACCACAAAAAATTGTATTCTCTACTATTTAAAAGAAAAAAGAACTATTTTTTTTTTAAATTTTTAATAAAAGAACATTGCTGTTGTATTACTGTTCATAAAGTTTGGCTCTTATTTTGGCTACCTCATTATTTTTACTAATACTTTAAATAATTTTAAAATATTGCAGGTAACAGTAATACCCTTGAAATTGAGCATAGGTGGTATTCATTGTTTGATTAATAAACAACAAACTTTCAACAGTTAAGAACTTACCTGAATTTACTGATAAAATTCTTGACAGATTATTTAGAATCTAATTGTCTTTAAAAGTAGTATGGTAAGCTGGGCCTGGTGGCACATGCCTGTAATCCTCATAGTTGGGGAGGCTGAGGCAGGAAGATTATAGTTCAAAACCAGCCTCAGAAACGTAGTGAGGCTGTAAAGCAGCCTAAATAAAAAAAATATAAAGGGCTGGTGATGTGGCTGAGTGGTTAAGCACTCTTGGGTTCAATCCCTGGTACTTAGAAAAAAAAATTGTATGGTAAACTCTGTTTAGGATGGAATGGCATATTGTTGAAAATATTTTGCAAAGTGTCAGGTAGGTTAAATGGAACACATGAAATACTTTTGATACTTTTATTATTAATATAGCACCATACATGCACACGTGTTTTTATTAGCATACAGCCACCTAAATTTTTTCTTATTAAGCATCATGTACAATAGGCACATTATAGGAAAAAAATAATTAAGTTTTGTGTGTTTATTGACTTTTATGTGATACAAGTAAAGACTTAGAAACAATTATAGCAACAGCTTCTTACCAATATGGACTCAACAGAATTTGTTAGATTATATCCTTATGTGGCCTTTATAACGTGTGTCTGTAAAGGATAGTCAGTTATGTTGTTAAAGCTATAAAACTGATTTTTTCCCCCATTTAAGAATACCTTTTATTAATTTTACCCCCCATGAACGCACAGATGGTGTGACTCTACTTTGTGTACAACCAGTGAAACAATAGCTGTACTCCATTTGTGTTCAATGAATCAATAAGTAAATAAAAAAAAAAAGGGACGATTTTGCCAATGGCTGGCAAAAAAAAAAAAAAAAAAAAAAAGAATACCTTTTCCATAGGCTAGTGTTCTGATTAATGCTAATAGGTTTTAGATCACAATTATTAGATGGCATTGCTGAGTTGATAAAATCAATTCATGATGACTTAAAATTCAGGATCTAGGCAGAGCACAGACACTTTTGTTGATAATAGGAATATCTGGGCTGTTCCTACACAATTAGCTCACATTTGAATGGAAAGCCTTTCTCTGTTAAGATTTCTAAAGCTTTTAGCCTTTGTAAAATGTCCAGAGTACTGAATAAGAATGGGGTGGGGGAAACCTAGTAGAAAAACATCCTTTCCCTTGTAGCCAGTTTGTATTCACATAAGAAGGTAATAGCTGTTGGTTCATTCAGTAATGAAGTAATCCTCCAGGGTGCTCATTTTACACAAAAACAAATTGCAGTTTTCATTTGCATCACTGGGTGGCGATTTTTCATAGTTTTATGCTACTGTTTAAAAACCCAGCATGTATGGCACTATTTGTAATTACCAGGGTTTTCTTCTGTTATGACATATTTAATTGTACTTTTAACACATTATCTTTAAGTTGATTACAAATTTACTAGTGTAGTGTGCAACCTCATAGTTATTTTAAATTAGGAAAGGATATTGCCTAGATGTTGGCATATAATTCCTTCCAAAACCAACACAAAGGCATGAATTAGCTTATTATGATATAGCAAAAATAAGGAAAAATAACAACAAAATCATAGGATGTAAAATGAAAGGAATAATTTGGATTATTGTTGTCACATTCACCAACATTGTTGACCAAATATTGAACATAACTTTGGAGCAGGCAGAATGAAATTGGGCAAGCATTATTTCAGAGATTAAAGAAGTTGGGTTATAGTACAACTGACATTCATCATGTTTTTCAGACTATGCAGGTGCTTCTTAAAGTAGGGCATAAGAACTTCTCATTTCCATT
Organism: Glaucomys volans; assembly: GCA_020662805.1. Lineage (NCBI taxonomy): Eukaryota > Metazoa > Chordata > Mammalia > Rodentia > Sciuridae > Glaucomys > Glaucomys volans. Next base: position 811,316 of record JAJEJO010000425.1, read on the forward strand.
AAGCTAATTACTTTGTAAAATCATTAGATTTAACACCAGTTTGGTAATTTACAGCAAAATTTTTTTTCTTTTAAGTATTGATATTTGAAGTAAGTGATTTAGTCTCACTTTCTGTTTTCTGCTTTAAATGATAAGTCAGATTTTAGAAAGCAGATGGTTATTTTTAAGATTCTTTCATATTACACACATTTTTCATCCTGGGAAACAAACCACGTATACATACTTTAGTTAGACTTTACACTTTTTATTTGGAACTTTTCAAGATAATCTCTGCATCTCTGTTTTGTTTCCTTTATTTTTAAGTGGAAACTTAACTGTGTACATTGGAAATCTATATTCCAAGGAATGAGGGGTGAGTAAGGAACTTTAATTCTGTATAGGACTGAAGGCTTTAGTTAGAACAACAATGAGAAAAATTGAATAGGTTTTCAGCATTTGCTTGGTATTTTTACTTGTTCTTACAAAAGAGATACATCAAATCTTAAAAAAAAAAACTCGTTTATAGATTAAAAAAAGCAATTTATCCTATGACTATCTCCTTATCTATGTACTGTTATCCAGAAAAACTCATGTGCATTTAACTTATTTAGTGATCTTTGTGTTTTCACTCTTGACCTTTAAATTCTGAAGCAAGTGTGCCAGGATTTTTCAATTAGCTTCATTATGCAGTAAAATTGCTTATTTTCCCATTAAGAAATTTGGAGTTGTGTGTTTAATGGGTAGAATTAACAGAACTTTCGCATTCATTTTGCATAATTCTGGTCTACCTGATAATCCAGTTGTGTTTTGGTTTCTCAGAAGTTAGCAAGTCTGCTCCCATGTAGGGTGTACTCCCCTCCTTTATCTCCTTGAATGAACAGAGTCAGAGGGAATTGCAATTGCAATTGCACCAGGCAAGGGAGAGATGCCAACTATGCTGAGGGACAGGACTGAGCCCTCATTTTTGTTGACTCAAATGTAAATTAGGCTTCTGTCTCCCTAAGTCTGTGGTTTTAACCTGCTATGCATTAGGCAGCACTTTGAGAATATGCTGGTGCTGGGGCCTGTCCCTAGGTTCTGATTAGGTGGGCCTGGGATATAACTGAGAGGTTGATGGTTTTTTTTGTTTCTTGTTTTTTCCCCCAGAGTTCCCCAGATGGTTCTAGAGTATATGCAGGGCTGAGGAGTACTGTAGTTCTCTCTCTATAATTTAGTAATTATATACTATCAAATAATATGTTAAGACACTTTGCAAAAGACCTCATATAATACAAAGATACAGTCTCTATTCCACTTTAGTTGAGCCAGAAACAGATAAACAAAAAGCAAATAAGACCACATGATTTTGGGGTAAACATACTTCCTCTAGTGCATTAAAGCAGAAAGCTTAACAATTCTAAGGAATGAAATTTGTTTCTACATGTAATAAATCTGGAAACAATTTTTAAGTCAGTGGACTAGTTGTGAAACATCTTGTTAAATTATTATATAAATGTGAATTTTAAGTGACCTATGACATTTTGTCTTTAGCCATAACATATCTAGATTGACTTTAGGTGAAATTAGATTAATACCTATAAACTTTTCAAAGCAACATCCAAGTTACTTTTTTTATTGGACTAAAACCTTTAGGCAATCATATTTTTAGTTATAACTATTGAGTGGGGAGTTGACTGGTTTACTGTGGTGCTACTTTATTACACTTGGTACAATATCAGGGAAAATTTTAAGTGTATGTACCATATTATGTAAATGGAATTTCCGTTGGTAGATCCTTATAGGTTTTCCTAATGGTATAACTTTCACACTGGAGGCTATTTAGCTGGAAAAATTGCGATAAGTAGCTTTTTAAAAAATACATTTATTATTTTTTTAGGTTGCTTTTTCTTGAAGATTCAAGATATTTTATTTACATCTACTACAACAGTAAGATAGCTCAGTTAGCTTACCAAGTACAAAATCAACATACAAAAATCAGTAGTTTACATATATTCAAACAATTTTTTGGAAGATTTAATGGAAGAAAAGATTTCATAGATAACAGTAACAAAATATATTAATATGTTTGTCAATAAAAATGTGAGACCTATTAAAAGTAAAAATTAAAATACCACTAAAGGCAAAAAAATAGCCTTTCTACAAATGGAAGGACCATATTATTGTATAAATTAATTTGTAAATTTAACAAAATCTCAGTGATCTCTGCATCATGTACAACCACAGGAATGGAATCCTAATTAGAGTAAGTTATATTCCATGAATGTATAATATGTCAAAATATACTCTACTGTCATGTATATCTAAAAAGAACAAAAGAAAAAAAAGAATCAGAAACTCACGACTATGACCATCTGATTGTCTGGCTGAAATGATGTTTTAATGTAAGAACTTTGTGCACATTTTCAGTATTCTGTTGCATAAAATTTGCATACATTAATTTCATTCATTGTCTTCTACCCACCACAAACCAACTTACGTGGTTTTCAGGGAGTGCTTGAGGTCAATTAAGAAACATGATTAACAACACAAACTTCTTTCATAATTAGTCAATATAGTTAAGTATCACAACAGCTGGAGTAGTTTTGTGTACAGATATTTTTGGAATTATAGACATTACTTTAGTCTGAAACTTTTGTTATATGTTGCCAAATGTCTTACTGACAATAAGGTTATGTTCATCTCATTTCCACTTCGAATATGTTCATCTCTTTTCTGCTTGAATGCTGTTTTCTAGCTTTACTTTTACTGTTAGATTTCTTGTAATATTATGATTTTAAGTACACATAACTAGTCTGTAATAGATTTTTTAAAAATTACATATTTGTCTCTCTTTTTGGGTGAATTTATTTGGATATGCCCTATATTGCTTAAAGTATACTTGTTGGCATAAAATATGAAATAGTCCATTGTTAGGAAACATCATGTTCAGAAAATAAAAGTCTGACATAGT
>JAJEJO010000425.1:814344-831985 GCA_020662805.1 Glaucomys volans
GGACTATTACAGAATAGAATGCCCAGAAGTAAGTGCACTCAGATACATATAGAAATTGAATGTATAAAGAGGACATCATCTCAGATCACTGGGAAAAAGAAGTAGTCAATAAATGTTATAGGTCTAAGTAAAGTAATATCCCTGCCTTACTTCATGTACCATGATAAATTCCATACGTACCAAAGATATTTTTTAGATAACCCAACCATTAAATAAGAAGACGAAAGTTTGAATTTTTTTTCTTTACAAATCTGGAGTTAGCAAGAACTGTCTAACCTTTTATGACTCAAAATTCCCAAGTCATAAATTATTTCACTGGTACTTTTTGTTACATAAAATTTAATTTTTATGGAAAGAAGCATCATAAGCAAACTTTTAAAAAAGACAACTAAGGGAGATATTGAACTTTTATATTTTTACTTGAAATTTATATTAATTTCATTCTGCTGAGAAAATAAGTGTGAAGATTAGAATCTAAGTAGAAAGCACAAGTATGAGCCTTGTATTAAAGTAATTCAGGTAGTGTTGGAAGACTTTAATGTCTTTCTGGTAATTTTTTTTTTTAAATGGTACTGGGGATTGAACCAGGGCCTCACACATGCTAGGCAAGCACCCTAACATCAAGCTGTATCCCCAGCCCTTTTTATTTTATTTTATTTTATTTTATTTTATTTTATTTTATTTTGAGAAAGGTTCTCTGTCATGTTGCTGAAGTTGGCCTCAAATTTACCATCCTTCTGCCTCAGCCTCCCAAGTAGCTAGGATTAGAGGTGAGCACCACCTAGCCCTGCTTTCTTTTTGGTAATCTTGATAACACAGTTGGCCTTTGTTGGCATCCACAGATTCAATCAACTGTAGATCAAAAATATTAAGGAAAAAGATTTTGTCTGTACTGAACATGTACAATTTTTTCTTGTCATTACTCCTTAAACAGTACAGTATAACAACCATTTATGTGGCATTTACATTGTAATAGGTATTTTAAGTAATGTAGAGATGATTTAAAGTATATGAAAGGATATGTGTAGGCTTCATGCAAATAGTACAATATTTTATATAAGGACTTGAGCATCAGAGAATACCTCATGGTATGGAACTGACTCCCATGGAACTGTGGCTACCAAGGAACAACTGTGGTTATTATTTTATATTAACTGATTATTTTTTCTTTGTGGTGCTGGGGAACTGATTATCTTTATTTAGTATCTTTTTTCCCCTGTTGTATTAAACCAAAGCATATTAGGAAGTTATTATTGTTACAGATTGATCTTGAGAAATGTGATTTTTTTGTTTTTTCAAAAAATGTGTTTTATTCCTTTCATCATATCATGAGAGAATTGTGTTGTTATCTTGGGAGAGTGTTATATAATAAAACAAGGTAGAAAAAGCATGGTAAATTAATGTGAGAGCAGTTTTTTCTTATTGTAGTAATCATTAGGTGAACATCTCTGTCCTGAATGCTCTGCTGCTTGGTAAGATGTTGCAGATTTGTGGGCCAGCCTGTACCTAGTGAACAGAATCTTTGGCAATAAAAGCCATAGAAGCAGCATTTCAAACAAGCAGTTTAAAAATATTTATACATGTTGACATTTGAGAATTGTTGGGAAAATTGTTTTTTAAGACTTGTGGACAGCAAAACCTTCCCAGGTGGTGGGATAGTTATGTAAATTACATAGTTTTAGAAGAATCTGATGCATACTCAGAGCCAGTAAAAACACGTTGTTGACTTATTGTGAGAATGTATCAGGGCCACTGATGATAAACTAGACTAGAAAGGTGGTTTGTGATGGGTATTATGTGACATTCTGAAATGTTAGAATTTTATCACCTTTTCAATAAAGAACTATCAGACCTAAGAGGGCTCTTTCAATATGTTGAAATATCTACTTACAATTTCTCAGCTTCTTAGATCATAGCTGCAGTGTCAGTGTACATTTAGAGTGAAATAAACACTACCCTAAATGTAGGGTTTATTTCTCTAGATTTATTTTTTTTAATTTTAGACCTTATTTTTTTAAAGTGGCTCAAGAGCTCTCCACTTGATTCAAACTGCATTGTTTGTTTGCATTACGTGTTCCCAGTGATTCTTTTTTATTTTTAGTTTTTGGCAGTGCTGGGGATTGAACCCAGGACCTTATGCTTGCAAGGCAAGCACTCTACCAACTGAGCTGTATCTCCAGCCCACCCAGTGATTCTTAATAGGCTAACTACCAGTTATTATAAGTGTGCAACTATTTGTCTATCCACCTACCTATCTACCTATCACCTGAAACTCAACTCAGTGTTTCCCTTAACAATAACAGCTTGGCTATTTATTCCTTTGAATATGTATCTGCCTTATTCTTTTTATTACAGGTCATTATATTGCATAAATTCTTGCTGCTTTCTTTAACCAGTTTCATATTAATGAAAATGGAGATTGATCACAATTGCAGATGACAAACATTGTTATGCACATGTGTGAATGTGTCTTATAAATTCTAGAGATGCAGTTACCACATATTAAATTTGTCTTCCATTAATCTGATTTGCATATCCATCAACGGTCTATGAGAATGCCTGTTCCCCAATAAACTTACCATAACTAAAAAAAAGAAAAAAAACTATCAGAACATTTTATTGTTTTAAAAAAAATTATTGGTGCATTATAATTATACCAATAGTGGGATTCATTGTGGTATATTCATACCTGTATATTATAGAATTTGGGTAATTTTCATTTTCCTCTATCTCTCTTTTGCCTGCTTCCCTCTTTCCTTCCTTCCCCTGACCACCTTACTGTTCTTTACTGGTCTCTCTGGTCTCTTTTCTATTTTGATGAGTCCCCCACCTGTTTTTCCTTACTTTTTTCTCTCTAGTTTCCACATGGAAGAGAAAACATAGGATCCTTGACTTGGAGTCTGACTTTTATCACTTAACATGATGTTCTCTAGTTAAATCCATTTTCCTGCAAATTACATAATTTTGTTGTTCTTCATAAATGAATAAACTCTATTATGTACATATACCACATTTTCTTTATCCATTCATCTGTTGACAGACACCTAGGCTGGTTCCATAACTTTGCTGTTGCAAATTGTGCTACTGTAAACATAAATATGTATCACTACAGTAATCTGACTTTAGCTCTCTATAAAAACCAAGGAGTGGTACAACTGGGTCATATGGTAGTTCCCATTCCTAGTCTTTTGAGAAGCCTCCAAAAGACAGCTGATTTTCGTAATGAATGTACTAACTTACAGTGCCATGAACAGTGTATAAGTGTTCATGTCTCCCTGAACTCTTGCCAGCACTTATTATTTGTATTTTTCATGGTTGTCTTTCTAATTGCAAGGAGATGAAATCTCAGGGTAGTTTTGATTTGTATTTCCCTGATTGCCAAAGGTATTTGTTGGACATTTGTATTTGTTCTTTTGAGAAATGTTATCAGACTATTTAAAAGAGTAAAGTAGTGATTTTGGTTTTTAAAATTATAGATTTCTCAACAGTTTTTAAAAAAGAAGAGAGGTTTTTCTAGTTTCATTGAGAATTATTTTAAAATAAAAAATTAAGCACAGCAGCATGTCTTGAATACATTACTGGAAATGTATGAAAGTATACTTGAACCAAGCTGATGCAATAAAACAGAAACACCAACAAACTACTCAAATGTATGGGACCATCAGGCTGTAAGTCTTGGTAGCAACACCTTAGAGTTTATCTTTTATCTGTTTACTTTAGCTGTAACATGATGTGAGACTAACTATGAGGTGTTCCTCAATGCTTGTTTCCCTTTCTTAATAATAGTATTCTTTATCTTGTTGTGTGACCATTTGGCAGTTAGGTATGGGATTGTGATGAAGTTCCTGGCTAGTGGGATGTAAGGAGGAACTTTGTGTTGCAGGTTCTAGGACCTCTTTTATTCATGTATTTTAAAATATTATATATATATATATATATATATATATATATATATATATATTTATTTTTGTACTGGACATTGAACCCAGGGGCTCTTAACTACTGAGCCAGATCCCCAGCCCTTTCATTTGTTCTTTTTAGATATATATGACAATAGAGTGTATTTTGACATTTTATACATACATGGAATATAACTTATTCTAATGAGGATCCTGTTTTTATAGTTGTATATGATGTAGAATCCTTTTTTAAAAAAATTTATTATTTTTAGTTATATATGCCAATGAAATGTATTTTGACATATCATACATACATGGAGCATAACTTCTCATTTTTGTGGTTGTAGGTAATGTGGAGTTACACTGGTCCTGATTCATATAAGAACATAGGAAATTTATGTCCGATTCATTCTACTTTGTTATTCCTATCCCCTTTCCCTTCCCTTCATTTCTCTTTGTCTAATCCAGTGTAGGACCCCTTTTAAAAACACAGTTGGAAGACATAACAGTTGTAAATATTTATGCCCCAAACAATGGAGCATCTTCATATATCAAACCCTTTTCAACTTCAAAAATCAAATAGACCACAACACAATACATTTCTCTCACCACTGGATAGATTCTCCAAACAAAAACTAAATAAAGAAACTATAGAACTAAAAAATACAATTAATAATTTAGACTTAACAGACATGTATAGAATATTTCATTCATCAATGACTGAATACACTTTCTTCTCAGCAGCACATGGATTCTTCTCCAAAATAGACCATATCTTAGACCACAAAGCATCTCTTGGCAAATACAAAAAAACAGAGATAATACCGTGCATTCTATCAGATCATAGTGGAATGAAGTTAGAAATCAACAATAAAACAAAAAATAGAAGCTACTCTAACACTTGGAGACAAATAACATGGTATTGAATGACCAATAGATAGCAAAAGAAATCAGGGATGAAATTAAAAAAAAATACCTAAAGAGAAATGAGAATAGTGATACATCATATTAAAATCTCTAGGAAAAATAAAGTTAATTAACCCTTAGCCAAGCTAACAAATAGAAAAAGAGAGAGAACTCAGATTACTAAAATTCATGATGAAAAAGGAAATATCAAAATGGAAACTAATGAAATACAGAGAATAATCAAAAACTATTTTGAAAATTTATACTCTAATAAAATAAAAAATCTTGAAAACATTGACAAATTTCTAGAGATATATGACCTACCCAAATTGATTCAGGAGGGCATAGAAAATTTAAACAGATCAATTTCAAGCAATGAAATTGAAGACACCATCAAAAGCCTATCAAGAAAAAAAACCCAGAACCAGATAGATTCTCAGTAGAGTTTTACTGGATCTTCAAAGAAGAACTTATACCAATCCTCCTCAAATTATTCCATAAAGTAGAAAAGGAGGGAACCTTTCCAAACTCATTCTACAAAACTAATATCACAGACAATGACACATCAAGGAAAGAAAATTTCAGACCAATATCCCTGATGAACATAGATGCAAAAATTTATAATAAAACACTGGCAAATCACATGCAAAGGCACATTAAAAAGATAGTGCACTGTGATCAAGTGGGGTTCATCCTAGGGTTGCAAGGTTGGTTCAACATATGGAAATCAATAAACATAATTCATCACATCAATATACTTAAAGACAAGAATCACATGATTATCTCAGTAAATGCAGAAAAGTATTTGAGAAAATACAGCATCCATTCATGCTCAGAACACTGGAAAAACTAGGGATGGTAGGAACGTACCTCAATACTGTGAAAACTATATATATTACACTCAAGGCCAACATCATTCTAAAAGAAAAATTGAAAGCATTCCCTCTAAAAATTGCAACAAGACAGGGATGCCCTCTTTCATCACTTATATTCAACACAGTCCTGGAAACTCTTGCCAGAGCAGTAAGGCAAAAGAAAGAAAGGAATATGAATAGGTAAAGAAGAACTCATAAATGAATTCTGCAAAGTAGCAAGATATAAAAGTAACACCCATAAATCAGTTGCACTCCTTTACATCAGTGATGAATCAACTGAAAGAGAAATTAGGAAAACTATCCCATTCACAGTAGCCTCAGAAAAAAAATATTTGGGAATCATTCTAGCAAAAGAGGTGAAAGACCTCTATGATGAAAACTACAGAACATTAAAGAAGGAAACTGAAGAAGACATTAGAAGATGGAAAGATCTCCCAGAATAAATATTGTCAGAATGCCCATAAAGAAGGAAACTGAAGAAGACATTAGAAGATGGAAAGATCTCCCAGAATAAATATTGTCAGAATGCCCATACAACAAAAGTATTATACAGATTTAATGTAAGTCCTATTAAAATCCCAATGACATTCTTCATAGAACTAGAAAAAGCTGCCATGAAATTTATTTGGAAAAATAAGAAGCCCAGAATAGCCAAAGTAATTCTCAGTGAGAAAAGTGAAGCAATAGGTATTACAATACCAGACCTTAAATTATATTACAGAGCTATAGTAACAAAAATGGCATGGTATTGGCACAAAAACAGACCTGAAGACCAGTTGTACAGAATAGAAGACACAGAGACAAACCCACATAAATCCAGTTATCTCATACTAGACACAGACTCCATAAACATACAGTTGAGAAAAGATAACCTCTTCAACAAATGGTGCTGGGAAAACTCGAAATCCATGTGTAGCAAAATGAAATTAGACCCTTATCTCTCACCCTGCACAAAACTCAAAGTGGATCAGGGACCCAGAAATTAGACCAAAGACCCTGCACCAAATTGAAGAAAATTCCACCAAAAAACTTCCGGAACTCATAAACGATCAAGATTGTACAAGGCCCAAATCATCATGTTAGCTTAGGAACTGACTTCCTTGACAAGACTCCTAAAGCATAAGAATTAAAATCAAGAATCAACAAATGGGATGGTATTGAACTAAAAAGCTTCTTCTCCGCAAAGGAAACAATCATCAATGTAAAGAGAGAGCCTACAGAATGGGAGAAAATCTTTGCCACCTGCACCTCAAATAGAGCATTAATCTTCAGAATATATAGAGGACTCAAAAAACTTAACCCCCCAAAAACAAATAACCCAATCAATAAAGAGGCTAAGGAACTGAACAGACACTTCACAGAAGAAGAAATATGAATAGTCAACATATATATGAGAAAAATGTTCAACATCACTAGTAATTAGAGAAATGCAAATCAAAACTATCCTGAGATTCCATTTCACTCCAGTCAGAATGGCAAATATTGAGAATACAAGTAACAATAAATGTTGGTGAAGACATGGGAAAAAGGGTACATTCATACATTGCTGGTGGGACTGTCAATTGATGCAACCATTTGGAAAAGCAGTGTGGAGACTCCTCAGAAAACTTTGAATGGAACCACCATTCAACCCAGTTATCCCACTCCTTGGACTTAAAATCAGCACATTATAGTGATGTGGCCCATCAATGTTTATAGCTGCTCAATTCACAATAGATGAACTGTGGAACCAACGTAGGTGCACTTCAACAGATGAATGGATAAAGAAAGTGTGGTACATATTCATAATGAAATATTACTCAGCCATAAAAAAGACTGAAATTATGGCGTTTGCTGGTAAATGGATGGAACCGGGGACTATCATATCATGTGAAATGAGTTAATCCCCCAAAACCAAATCCGAATGTTCTCACTTATTTGAGGATGGTGACTCACAATAGGCATGGGGAAGTGAGAAGTAGAAGTTCACTGGATTGGACAGGGCTAGTTGGGGTGGGGAGGATGGAAGGGGGATGAGAATGGGAAAAACAGTAGAATGAATCATATATAACTTTGCTATGTTCATAAATGAATACATGACCAGTGTAACTCCAAACTTTGTACAACCACAAAAGTGGAAAGATGTACTTCATGTATGTATAATGTCAAAATATGTTCTACTGTCATATATAACAAAAAAGGACAAATTTTTAAAAAAGACACACCCTCTTTTTAAAAAAATTAATTTTGATCCATTGAACACAAATGGAGTACAGCTATTGTTTCTCTGGTTGTATACAAAGTAGAGTCACACCATCTGTGCATTCATACATGTACACAGGGCAATGATGTCTGTCACACATTCTGTTATTATTATTATCCCTCCACCCCGACCCCACCCCTCCCTTTCCTCTATGCTATCTATCCTTCCTCCATTCTTGCCACCCTTCCACCCCGCATTATGCATCGTCATTCGCTTATCAGAGAGACCATTTGGCCTTTGGATTTTTGGGATTGGCTAATCTCACTTAGCATAACAGTCTCCAACATCATCCATTTACCTGCAAATGCCATAATTTTATTTTTCTTTATGGCTAAGTAATATTCCATTGTGTATATATACCACAGTTTCTTTATCCATTCATCTATTGAAGGACATCTAGGTTGGTTCCACAATTTAGCTATTGTGAATTGAGCAGCTATGAACATTGATGTGGCTGCATCACTGTAGTAAGCTGATTTTAAGTCCTTTGGGTATAGGCCAAGGAGTGAGATAGCTGGGTCAAATGGTGGGTCCATTCCAGGTTTTCTAAGGAATCTCCACACTGCTTTCCAGAGTGGCTGTACCAACTTGCAATCCCACCAGCAGTGTATGAGTGTACCCTTTTTCCCACATCCTCACCAACACCTGTGACACACCCACTTTTGAGGTATACCTTCCCTCATGCCTATTCCCTTCCCTCATCCTGGATTATGGATACAAAGGTTTGGCAGAGTTCTGGCTGCTGCTGTCTTGGTCCATGAGGGCTAGGGTATATTGTGAGGATGACTGAAGAGTAAGCAAGAAGAGCCTGGTTCTTGAAGACTGGGGAGTTGCCATATCTGCCCTGTAATGCTTTATTTTGAACTTCTATTCTATTTTAGGGGCTGTTTTGTTTTGCCATTTTTACATGACCCAAGCCCAGGCTAATAGAGGTACTTAACTGAAAGCCATAACATTTGGATTCTATTAAGTTTCATCAGTTCCTTCTATATTATTTTGAGCAAGCTGATTACATTTCAGCCTTCTTTTCATTACACAAATGTTAATAATAATATGCTTTCCTCATTATATTGCTGGATGAGATGAAACAGAGAGAACTATATACAAAAGGGAACTTTTGCATTGACAAAAGTGAGTTCAAAGAAGTTTTAATGCACTTGTTAACTCTTGTCATTTCAGCGATATGCCTAAGGAAATGATTCTGAGGATTCTGAGGTATCTTGGCCTCTCTGGAAAGAATGTTTTGGTCTTAATGATATACCTACTGTGTAGATGGAGGAATGGTGAGTGCCTTACCATCACCATGTATAGACTGTGCAGTTGTTCCAATACCATGGAACTGGGTAATTTATAATGAATAGGAATTTTCTGGCTTCTAGTTCTGGAAGCTGGGAAACTGACCAGTGGGCTGGCATCTCCTGAGGGCCTTCTTGTGTCATCCCATGGCAGAAGGTCAGAGAGGGCAAGAGAAACTCTAAGAAGGGTCTGCATTTGTCCTTTTACAAGGAACCTCCTTCCTCAGTAATGAACCTATTCCCACAGTGGTGACATTAATCTTGGCATGATCACCACTTAAAATGGCAATTTTGAAATGAAATTTTAAAATAAGTTTGGGAGGAGAGGACAAACATTCCCTGCTGTCAAGAGTGGTAGTCCACTCTATGCTTGTGTGGTCAGACCACCAGAAAATCTGTCCAAACCCATTGAAAGCTCAAATGTTACAACTGTGCCCTGAATTGTGGAACATGAAAGAATTGGGAATTGCTGCCAAACTGTCATTATCAGTTAAATTTGAAAAGGATTCATTTATTTTACAACTGGTATTTTCTTCAAGAATGGTATACACTTTTGTGGTGACACATGCATGCAGGTGTTCAATGGACTGTATTAGTGACTTAAAGGAATAAGTGTTCTAAATTTTTTTTTTTGTATTCTAAGTCAGCTCAGCTTTAAACTTATGAAATGATTCATTTTCATTTCTGGCATCTATCATTTCCTGATGTACCAGCTGAAAATGTGTTTGGCAGCACTAAAGGAAAACTGTACCCCTTAAAATACTTTGTTGATGGATTGCTCTAATGAATTGATAACCAGCCATTGTCCCTGTTATTACTGCTGTTAGGGGTTCTTAACCCATATGAGCTTTTCTTGCTAGCTAAGTGAAATGGTCTGGAAACCTACTGAAATTATATGCAAAGTTTTCGGTATGAATCTTTCTGGGAAGAAGAGTCTCTGTATTACATCACATTCTTAAAGGTCTGTTATCCTGTAATGGTTAAGACTGCTTTTCTCAATGTTGCATTGTTTTACTAGCCACTTGGACTGTTGGAATTGTGTTAGACAGCTTTCCATTACTGTGACAAATACCTGAAATAATCAACTTAGGTTTATTTTGGCTTACAGTTTTGGAGGTTTCAGACTGTGCTCACTGGGCCCTCTTTGGGCTTGTGGTAAGGGCATCAGGGTGGAGGACAGCTACTCAGTTCCTGTCTGGGTAATGAAAGAGAGAAAGAAGGAGCTGTGGTACCACCTTCCTCTTCAAGAGCATGCCACCACAATGACCTCAAGATAACCCACTGAACCACATGTCTTAAAGGCTCAACCACCTCCCAGTAGTGCAACCCTGGGGACACACTTTTATTGTGGAGGACATTTGACAGATATTTTCCCACATGTCTGATTTTAAGGACTTCATTACTGATGTAAAGGAGGGTATTCTTACACTAATTATACTTATTTGAACCAGGCATTTTTAAGTCAGTATTCCCGCTAACGATAATGCCATTTTAAACAAGCAGCTCATCTATATGCCTCATCTATCTTTGTGTTGCATATTCAGAAATACACCATTTCCATACATGCTGAAGGCAATAAATGAAATCGTAATCTTTTTTAAAATATGGAAGTTGGGGAGAAAATTGAAGTGTTTGTTTCCTTTTATCATCCCAAGTGTATATTTCTAAGGTCACTTTTTAAAGTTCAAACTCAATTATGTATTATACTTTTACTTGCATATTAGTCATGCACAATGTGATACATTTTAAAGAGGAGTTTTTTAAAAGTAGTGATAAACATTTTTTATTTTATTTAAAAATATTTACATTTTCATTATAAATCAACTACAATTTATAACATTTTGCCATTAAAAGTTGGGAGTGATGTGCCATATAATTTTTAAGGCTAAAAGTAGATCATAGGGATAATTCTAAATAGTTCTGTTTGCCAGTGATATATCAGAGTACGTTGAAATATGTTATTTCTTTTTGTTTGCTAGGGAGAGAAAGGGGGGTAAATATAGTATATAGCTACATTATAAAAATGGAAAATTATGATATGAATTGATTATAGTAAAAGCACTCTCTTTGCAGTGAAATATAAATGTGTTGCTAGCCTGTAGACATCTTTTTATTGCTAAAGTTGGGTTAAATATATCATCATACATTCATTTATGATTTATACCTGTTATGAAAATATGCTAATGCATCAGAAGTATTTTAATATTCTCAGTTCAGATATAGTCAAATGCTTTCCATTCCCTAAAGGAATACAATTTCTTTCAGCTCTTCTTTGGTCTTCAAGGTTATAGGACCTTGAGGCTTGTAGAGCTCAGCATGGTAGAAACCTGTGTTTCTTGAGTTGTGCTCCACGTACACCTTCCTGAACTGGGTCAAGGTGTTACACTGCCAAAATTGAGCAATGGTGGTGGTCATTTCACAGAGTGTATTAGAAGACCAGCTGATGAATTTCAACTTTTTTTATTCTGAAATTTCGCTTGTTGTAACAAGAGCCAGCACTAATTTTATAAGTAGGCATTATGCAGATAAAAGGTATAAAGGAGACAATTGATTTTTAAGGAAAAAGATTGTGAACAGCCAGTAATACTTACTTCTATGAGCTGTTTTGTTCTTTAGACATTTGTAGTTATATTCATGATATTTTTAAGTCATAGTCATGATTTTATATTTTTAACCTATAAATTAAAATAAATTGAACATTAGTAGCCATGTTAACTTTGAATTGCTAAATATATAATTTTTTTAAAAATGATAGGTTGTATGATAGAATTTTAAATATCAATATTTCATGATGTTCTACAAAGAACATTTTGACTTCAAGGTGCTTTGCAACATTCACTGTGTGAAGAGATCCCACATCACAGAAGATGTGAATTCTGTTATTTTTTTTCTCATGTACTTCACATCATTTTTCCGAGGCACAGATTCCTTACATGGTGAATGAGGGAATAAATTGGATTTTTGTCTAAGTTTTTTGTTTTAGTACCAGGGATTAAACTCAGGGGCACTGGTCCATTGAGCCACATCCCTAGCCCTATTTTGTATTTTATTTAGGGGGACAGTTTTACTGGGTTGTTTAGGGCCTTGCTTTTTGCTGAGGCTGGTTTTGAACTCTGGATCCTCTTGTCTCAGCCTCCCCGCTGCTGGGATTGCAGGTGTGTGACACCACACCTGGCATCTCTTAAGTGTTTTAAAAATAAGTTTATATTTTACTGTTTTTTTTTGGGGGGGGTGGTTCTGTTTTTATGTATTTAATGACTGACAGATCTGTCAATTTGCTCTAATCTCTGTTGGAATCCCTTGATAGCACTGAAGTGTTTTCTGATACATTTAGTTATTTTTGGGGGGTGGCAAAAATCAGTGTACTGGCTGTCACACAAAAGTCAGTATAAAGATTTTTTAGTTAAAATTTTATCTGACTAGTAGCCCCAATTTATCTCTGACTAATCTTTTTCTGAATTTCACATGAAAGCATGGAGGTAAAAATTTTATAACCATACCTAAACTTTATGGTGATGGCATAATGCTAGAATTTGGGGTGGATTTAGGCTGAGAAAAAACAAGTTTCTAGACATGGCATAGTATATTGAGACCTCCATGGTAAAAACATGTATTGACAGTTCTCCACCTCTGGGGTTCTATTCTGAGAAGAAAGTAAAGAACTCTGTTTCCTGTTCCTACAATTTGCTCACATACATTTACTGTAGTTTCATTTTGTCTCACAAAGTTCATTTATTGGAAACTTAATCTCTGCTGCAGTAGTGTTAGAAGGTGGTGCCTTTAAGAGGGATTAGGTCATGAGGACTTTGCCCTCATAAATGTTATTGTTGGACTGGATCAATTACGATAGAAATGGGTTCCTGTTTGCTGTGATATGGTATAACATTTGGTCCCTGAAGGTTTTTGTCCTAGAGACTTGGTCCCCAATGTAACAGAATTGAGAGTTTAGTGGACCTTTAAGAGGTTTGGCCTGGTGGGAGGTGAGGCACCACCCTTGCATACTTATCTCTGAGCAGTGGGTCCTTGATTTGGCAGGACTAGATGGGTTACCGTGAGAACAAGTTGAAATAAAGCAAACAGAACCTTTTATACTCTGTCTTGCTTCCTCTCTTGCCACTATGTGACTTTTCTCTTCTACTTGTTCCTCTCATTGCTCTTACATGTGCTTCTGCCATGCACAGTACACTTCCCCAGGTTATAACACAGGCAGGAGGCCATCATTAGAAATCAAACAGATAGGGCAGTCCAGTATTGGACTTTCAGCATCGAAAGCGCTAAGCTAAATAAATTTCTTTTGTTATAATATACTCAGCCTTAGGTATTTTATTTTAGCAGCACAAAATGGACTATGATACTGATACAAGAATGAACTTACCCCCCTCCATCTCCATGGGATAAACCAAGAATGCCCTCATGGATGCCAGAGCCTTAACCCAGAACTTCCCAGCCTCTAGAAATCAAAGAAGTAAATCTCTTCTTCATAAATTAGCCTGTCTCAGGTATTCTGATGTGGTAGCACAAAGTAGACTAAGACATCTTTCCTCTTTGGAAAGCAACTGGTTAGCAAGTAGAGAAAGGAATTGTCATGGTGGAGAGCAAATGGGGAAGTAATCTAATTCCAGCAGGAAAATAATGTGGACTGGAGTAGAGATTAAAATTAGTGATGATAGCACAGATGATGGGAATTATCGTGAGGTTGTTTTTTTTTTTTTTTTCTCCTGAGGATTAAGGGGTAGAAACAAGAGGAAAAGACATCTCAAGAGTAGAGTACCTAACCCAGTGGCTCACACCTGAAATCCCAGCTTTTTGGATGGATGAGGCAGGAGGATGGCAGATTCAAGGCTAATGTGAGAAAGTTAGCAGGACCCTGTCTCAAAATAAAATTGGCAGCAGATGGTAGTTCAGTAATGGAGCACTTGCTTAGAATATGTGAGGTCCTGGGTTCAATTCCCAGTATCACAAACAGGAAAAAAGGAAAGATATTGTTCTACACAGACCTGAAGATATTCCTTCACTACCTTGATTTATATTTTTATATTTGAAGACTTTAAGTCTGGTTAAATAGAGGAGTAGAGGAGGTGAACATAAAGAGAGAGCTTAGGAAAAAACAGGCAAATGAATTGAATGCTGTAGTAGACTTGTGCTTCTAGCTGGTAAAATTTATATTAGCATAGTCTTTCTGAAGACAGATTGTCAATATATATTAGGAGTTTTAAGAAAGTAGATTGCCTTTGCCTTAGAACTTCCAGTTTTAATAATTTTTTCTCAAAATGTAAATAAAAGCAGTTTATAAGATGTTTAAGGTGAAACTTCTTGTTATATATATTTTATGTGCCTAAAATATCCCTGGAAGTAAAAATACTTACCGGTAAACCATATGATTACAGGTGATTTAATTTTTTCCTTTTTTGTATTACTTATGTTTACTTAATCACTTTGTGATGTATAATTTGTGTAACCCTAAAATCAAAAGCAGTCCCTAGTATACATATTCCTTAATCTCTGATTCTCTGCAAAAACTATAGCTCTCCTAGAAGAATAAGTGCATTTTACTGTTACTATTAGATAATATTTTGCTTTCTCTTTCCAGTATGTAGTTCATTTTAGCAAACATTGACGTAGTAGCTATAATACTGTTAATTTTTCTTAAAGTATTTTTATCAACTTATGTTATTTTGATAGTCCTAAGGTTGGTATGTAATATAGGAAAATCCCATCTTAAAGTTTTCATTCATTTTGCAATAACATAATAATTGATTGTCTTGTGGTGGGGGAAAGTCTTAGGGAAAAAAGCTAACCAACATTTTATTCAGCTTTCTGTTCTCCTATATGTTCACAATTTTTTTATCCAAAATATTTTCATGGGATCTTAGTGTATCTGGAGGCATCCTATAAACTTTAAGGTCAATTTCAAGGTGAAACTTCACTATATTTTGAAAGTCCTATTTTTAAATTGTCTTTTTTTAATGGATTACACAAATTTTACCCTCTTTTCTGCTTTTAATAATTTAGCAACTTTTAATATATATTTTATATTAAGAATTACTTTGCAAGTTGTTTCTCTGAAAATTTAAGCTTAAATCTTGAAACTCTAATCACATTAGCACAAGTTACTGTGAGCATACATAATAATTCCCTCTACAGTGTGTTTTGTTTTGGCTATTTAGTGAATAAAGTTGAAATCACATGCTATCTTTAAATGGCAATTATTAAAAAGACCTTTGTCTCTGAGGAGTAGACTTGTAAATTGATGATATTGTCAGTTGATCTAGGATTGTCTGTTGATACTCTGTTAACTGAAGGCAACTGAGTCTTTGCCAACTGAGTTATTAGACATTTGTAGCAAATATACCAGAAACTTTAATTTAAAAAGAAGAAGAATCAAAACCTTTGGATTTCTTCCATACCTATAGAGTAGCACTATTAAGTAGTTGGAAGTTTATCTGAGTCATATTGGAACATTCCAAAGAAGGAATTAAGCTTGTTTGCCAAGTGAAGAGAAGTACCATTGCTCCCTGCCAGGTAAGCTTGCAATAGTTTATTTGCTGTTAACATTTGCTCCACCACAGTTTATTTCATACAGAATTCTCAAGCCCAGCCAACTGTAGGACTTGATTTATAACATAGAATGATCATTGTCTATCACGATAAGAGAGGATATAGAGAAATAAAAATATGCTAAACTTGTTCCTCTATATTTTCTAGACAAAATTGATTCTTACTCTGATATTCTCCACTTCTGTTCCATGCTTTTCAGCCATACTCTTTCCTTATTACTTTCAGGCATAGAACTTCCTAAATGCTTAGTCTCAAGCTTTTCATGTTCCTTGGCTTTAGTTACTGTAACACATTTAATTCCTGGCAGTAGAATATCTGATGACAGAATCTGACCCCCTTGCATCATGACCCTGAAGAAAGAAACATTGCTTCTGAGCATGTACACTTCAGCAACAACCCTAATTAACTTTGTTTAAGTAGACTCAGTATCTGTTATATCTGTTTTGGGAATTATGTCACCGTTAGATTTTTATTTCTCCACATCTGTCTTCTATGATCATAAATGTGTATTGTCATTAAGGAGCATTTTGTAGTTTACATTTTATGCATTAATGATTCATGGTTGAATTTAGGAGAGTAAGAGTGAAAGAGTTTTTTTGGTGTTTTTTTTTCTTTTTTTTAATTTAAATTTATTTGATTCATTGTATACAAATGGAGTACAATTGTTTTTTCTCTGGTTGTACACAAAGTAGAGTCACACCATTTGTGTAAATCATACATGTACATAGGGTAGTGATGTCTGTCTCATTCTGTTACTTTTCCTTCCCCCCACCCCATCCCCGCTCTCTTTTTCTTCTATGCAATCCATCCTTCTTCCATTGTTGCCTCCCTCCCACCCCCTTTTTTGTATCATAATCCACTTATCAGAGAGATCATTCGGCCTTTGGTTTTTTTGGGATTGACATATCCCACTTAGCTTGATATTCTCCAACTGCATCCATTTACCTGCAAATGCCATAATTTTATTCTTCTTTATGACCGAGTAATATTCCATTGTGTATATATACCACAGTTTCTTTATCCATTCATCTATTGAAGGGCTTCTAGGTTGGTTCCACAATCTAGCTATTGTGAATTGAGCAGCTATGAACATCGATGTGGCTGCATCACTGTAGTAAGCTGATTTTAAGTGTTTTGGGTATAGACCAAGGAGTGGGATAGCTGGGTCAAATGGTGGTTCCATTCCAGGTTTTCTAAGGAATCTCCATACTGCTTTCCAGAGTGACTGCACTAATTTGCAACCCCACCAGCAATGTAGGAGTGTACCTTTTTCCCCACATCCTCACTAACACTTATTGTTGCCTGTATTCTTGATAATAGACATTCTAATTGGGGTGAGATGAAATCTTAGGGTGGTTTTGATTTGCATTTCTCTTATTACTAGAGAAGTTGAACTTTTTTTTTATATATCTGTTGATTGCTTGTAGAACTTCTTCTGTGAAGTGTTTGCTCATTTCCTTAGCCCATTTTATTGATTGGGTTATTTGTATTCTTGGTATAAAGCTTTTTGAGTTCTTTATAGATTCTGGAGATTAGTGCTCTATTTGAAGTTTATATGGCAAAGATTTTCTCCCACTCTGTAGATTCTCTCTTTACATTGCTGATTTTTTTTCCCTTTGCTGAGAAAAAGCTTTTTAGTTTGAATCTATCCCAATTATTGATTCCTGCCTTTATTTTTTGTGCTTTGGGAGTCACGTTAAGGAAGTCTGGTCCTAAGCCGACATGATGAAGATTTGGATCTATTTTCCCTTCTATTAGGTGCAGGGTCTCTGGTCTAATTCCTAGGTCCTTAATCCATTTTGAGTTGAGTTTTTTACAGGGTGAGAGATAGGGGTTTAGTTTCATTTTGCTGCATATGGATTTCTA
>JAJEJO010000425.1:832085-849673 GCA_020662805.1 Glaucomys volans
TTTGGTGCCAATACCATGCTGTTTTTGTTATTATTGCTGTGTAATATAGTTGAAGGTCTGGTATTGTGATACCACCTGCTTCGCTCTTCCTGCTAAGGATTGCTTTAGCAATTCTGAGTCTCTTATTCTTCCAAATGAATTTCATGATTGCTTGCTCTATTTCTATGAGATATGTCATTGGGATTTTAGTTGGAATTGCATTGAATTTGTATAGTGCTTTTGGTAATATGGCCATTTTGACAATATTAATTCTGCCTATCCAAGAATGTGGGAGATATTTCCATCTTCTAAGGTTTTCTTTAATTTCTTTCTTTAGTGTTCTGTAGTTCTCATCGTAGAGGTCTTTCATCTCTTTTGTTAGATTGATTCCCAAGTATTTTATTTTTTTGAGGCTATTGTGAATGGGGTAGTTTTCCTGATTTCTCCTTCAGAGGAGTCATCACTTATGAATAAAAATGCATTAGATTTATGAGCATTGATTTTATATCCTACTACTTTACTGAATTTATTTATGAATTCTAGAAGTTTTCTGGTGGAATTTTTCAACTCCTCCAAATATAGATTCATGTCATCAGCAAAAAGGGATAGCTCTTCTTTTCCTATTCGTGTCTGTTTAATTTCTTTGGTCTGTCTAATTCCTCTGGCTAGTTTCAAGGACCATGTTGAATAGAAGTGGTGAAAGAGGGCATTCCTGCCTTGTTACAGTTTTTAGGGGGAATTCTTTCAGTTTTTCTCTATTTAGGATGATGTTGTCCATAGGCTTAACATAGATAGCCTTTACATTATTAATGAATGTTCCCACTATCCCTTTTTTTTTCTAGTGTTTTGAGCATGAAGGGGTGCTGTATTTTATCAAATGCTTTTTCTTCATCTATTGAAATAATCATATGATTCTTAACTTTAAGTCTGTTGATGTAGTGAATTTCATTTATTGATTCTTGGATGTTGAACCAACCTTGTATCCCTGGGATGAAACCCACTTGATCATGGTGCACTATCTTTTTAATATGTTTTTGTATGCAATTTGCTAAAATTTTGTTAAGAATTTTGCATCTATGTTCATTAGGGAAATTGGTCTGAAATTTTCTTTCCTCTATATGTCTTTGTCTTGTTTTGGTATCAGAATGATATTAGCTTTATAGAAAGAGTTTGGAAGGGTTCCCTCCTCCTCTGTTTCCTGGAATACTTTGAGGAGTATTGGAATGAGCTCTTTGAAGGTTTTGTAGAACTCGACTGAGAATCCATCTGGTCCTGGGCTTTTCTTTGTTGGTAGGCTTTTGATGACTTCTTCTATTTCATTACTTGAAATTGATCTACTTAAGTTGTGTATGTCCTCCAGATTCAGTTTGGGTGGATCATATGTCTCTAGAAACCTGTGAATGTCGTCAAGATTTTCTATTTTGTTGGAGTATAAATTTTCAAAATAGCTTCTAATTATGATTTGTATTTCAGTAGTGTCTGTTAGGATATTTCCTTTTTCATCACAGATTTTAGTAATTTGAGTTTTCTCTCTCCTTCTCTTCATAGTGAGGCTAAGGGTTTATCCATTTTGTTTATTTTTTCAAAAAATCAACTTTGTTTTGTCAATTTTTTGAAGTGTTTCTTTTGTTTCAATTTCATTGATTTGTGCTCTGATTTTAATTATTTCCTGTCTTCTACTTTTGGTGTTGATCTGTTTCTGTTTTTTTAGGGCTTTGAGCTGTAATGTGAGGTTATTTATTTGTTGACTTTTCCTTCTTTTATTGAATGCACTCTATGCAATGAATTTACCTCTTAGTACTGCTTTCATAGTATCCCAGAGATTTTGAAATGTTGTCTCTGTTCTTGTTGACCTCTAAGAATTTTTTTATTTTCCCCCTGATGTCTTCTGTTATCCATGCATCATTCAATAGAATATTATTTAATCTCCAGGTGTTGGTGTAGTTTCTGTTTTTTATTTTATCATTGATTTCTAATTTCATTCCATTATGATATGATTAAACACAAGATAGTATCTCTATCTTTTTGTATTTGCTAAGAGTAGCTTTGTGGCATAAATAATGGTCTATTTTAGAGAAGGATCCATGAGCTGCTGAGAAGAAAGTGTATTTGCTTATTGATGGTGGAAATATTCTATATATGTCTGTTCAGTCTAAATTAGTGATTGTGTTATTGAGTTCTATGGTTTCTTTGTTCAATTTTTGTTTGGAAGATCTGTCCAATGGTCAGAGAGGTGTGTTAACGTCACCTAGTATTATTGTGTTGTAGTCTGTTTGGTTCCTGGAATTGAGAAGGATTTGTTTGATGTACATGGATGTGCCATTGTTTGGGGCATAAATATTTGTGATTGTTGTATCTTGCTGATTTATGCTTCCCTTAAGCAATATGAAATGTCCATATTTATCTCTTCTAACTAATTTTGGCTTGAAGTCCACTTTATCTGATATGAGGATGGAAAACCCTGCTTTTTTACTGAGTCCATGTGGGTGGTCTGCTTTTTCCTATCCTTTCATCTTTAGTCTGTGGGTATCTTTTTCTATGAGAGATGTCTCTTGAAGGCAGAATATTGTTTGGTTTTTATTTTTAATCCAGTCTGCCAGTCTATGTCTTTTGATTGGTGAGTTCAGGCCATTAACATTCAGTGTTAATTTTGATATGATTTGTATTCCTGAGCATTTTTGCTTATTTTTGCTTTTTAACTTGACTTGGTTTCTCCTTTATTTGGCTATTCCTTTAGGGTAGTTCCTCCCTATGCTGACTTGTTGTTTTTCATTTCTTCCTCATGGAATATTTTGCTGAGAATGTTCTGTAGGGCAGGCTTTCTATTTGTGAATTCTTTTAGCTTTTGTTTATCATGGAAGGATTTTATTTCATCGTCAAATCTGAAGGTAAGTTTTGCTGGGTATAAGATTCTTGGTTGGCATCCATTTTCTTTCAGAGCTTGACATAGGTTGTTCCAGGCCCTTCTTGCTTTTAGGGTCTGTGTTGAGAAATCTGCTGATAACCGTATTGGTTTCCCCCTGAATGTAATCTGATTTTTTCCTCTTGCAGCCTTTAAAATTCTGTCTTTATTTCGTATGTTAGGTACTTTCAGTATAATGTGCCTTGGTGTGGATCTGTTTTAATTTTGTACATTTCGTGTCCTGTGAGCCTCTTTTATTTGATTTTCCATTTCATTCTTCAGATTTGGGAAATTTTCTGATGTTATTTTGTTGAATATATTATTCATTCTTTGGTTTGTATCTCTGTGTCTTCCTCAATCCCAGTAATTCCTAAATTCGGTCTTTTCATGATATCCCATAATTCTTGTAGGTTCTGTTCATGATTCCTTACCATCTTCTCTGTTTGGCCAATATTGTTTTCAAGATTAAATATTTTGTCTTCATTGTCTGAGTTTCTGTCTTCCAAGTGATCTAGCCTGTTGGATATGCTTTCTTTTGATTTTTTAGTTTGGTTTACTGTTTCCTTCATTTCAAGGATTTCTGGTTTTTTTTTTTTTTCAGTATCTTCTTCTCTTTATTGAAATGACCTTTTGCTTCCTTCATTTGTTCTTTTAACTGTTGACTGGTGCAGTCATTCATTGCCTGCATTTGTTCTCTCATCTCATCATTTGATCATCATTTGATGATCATCAGTGATCATCTCTGATCATTTTAATTATTTGCATTCTGAAATCCCTTTCAGACATTTCTTCTGCCATGCTGTTATTAGATTCTGTTGATGTAGCATCTAGGGTTGTTTGGGACACTTTCTTCCCTTGTTTTTCATGCTGTTCATATACCTTCCCCTCTAGCAGTGAGAATCTGAGGTATTACAGTTTCCCTGTATAGAATTACAGTGTCCCTGAAGGTTTCCAATACCTCACCTTGAAGTGAGAGATCAATATTAACAGCAAGCATGCTGCTAATAGAAACAATATGCATCCTTAACTCAAATTTTCTCTTTTAAGATATTAGCCAAATTGTCTTAGTAAACAGAGATGATGAGTTTAATTATTATCTACAGTTTAGCCAATAGGTTTGCAATAAGAACCTCAGTTTCTAATGGTGGACAAAGAGGATGGGGTGGGGTGTAGGATATTACCATTAATGAGATAAGAAGTGTGTCTTTAGAGGTATTATGTCCTAGGAGTCGTGACAGAGGAATTAAAAGAGATTGTTAGCATGAGAAAAGGGAGAGTCTCCAAGAAGACAGATTTGAAGAAAATAGGGTGGGAAAAATATTAAGAAAAGTAGGAATGATAGTAGGTATAATAGGAGTAATCATAATATTATTACTAATAAAGTAAAAATAAATCTACAATGAAACTATACTGTACTATTTAAACCTCCTTGTCTTCAGTAGCCTGATTCCTGGGAGGAACTTGATAATGTGGTATCCGAAGAAGGGAGCTGCCCCTCCTGGTATGGTAGCCTCCTGGTGGGGTGTAATCCCTGCTATTGGGCAGAGGCGCCCCTGCTTGTTGATAGATGGTTAACCACTGCCTGGACACTAGACCCCCGGGCTGGTACAGGACTGGGATGGACCTAGGCCTCTGCGGGCCTCCGAGGCACAGAAGTCTCACCTGGGTTCTCTGGTCCCGCCTTCCACGTGTGGAAGTCTCACATGGGTCTCTGGGTCCACATCCCTGGCTGGGAAGTCTCACGCAGGTGTTCTGGTTCCATTCCCAGGTTTGGAAGTCTCAAGAGTGTGAAAGATTGAGGCAGACCATTGATCATCTCTATGAGGCTTTTATAAACCCTACTGTGTGTATCTTAATGTGTTTCTGATAAACTTATACCAGTATAATTTCTTTTCTGTTTGATCTCATGTGAGAATGACTCTTTTAGAGCCAAAATTGAAACTATTTATTAGGTTCTTTTACAGAGAAAAATAGAAAACTATTGTGGTCTGATTTGTAAAGTATTACAATAAAGACATTTTTAACAATTGTGGAATCTGGTTAGACGTGTTTTAGTATAAAATTAAAATTTTCTAGAAAAAGATTTCTTAGAAGACGAGCTTAGCCACTGGATCTGACCATGATGGCTGGTTTGGAAATAGAACAACCTGTTCTACGAATTTCGTAAGTAAAGTTGTGGAAATTCAAATTTCATGTAATCATTAGGAAGCATATTTCTCCCAACCAGTGTCAACTGTTTGAAATTTATCTATCTCAAGACTGTTCATTTATTGCCAGTAGCTCTCCTTCCTTATGGAAGAAATGATTCACATGCCCAAGCTAAATAAAGCAGTTTGTGAAGATTTTCTCCCTCTAGAACTGCTCAAAGTCAGATCTGAATAGTAGGCACTGATCCTTGCCAACTGATTTATCATTATTAACTCCATGGTTAGGGCCCTTTCAGACCACACTCAGATAAAGATGTCCACCCCTAACCCTTTTAAAGAGTGCCCTTTTCAGGCATTCCATCTGAAATCTGTTAAGAATAACATAAGACTAGTCACAGATTTATTGATTTTTCCTGGGCATTTGACTTTGTGAAGTGGAATCAGCTATGACCTAAGCTCAGTAAGCTTAGAACACCCTCTCGTAGTTCCAGGTTCTGTGTAACTTCCATCTTAATGCATTTTCCAGGCAGGGTAAGTAGGAATGATCTTGTATGAGGTCAGATAATTTTCAGTGAGTGTTAATCATATTGTTTTGCTTTTTTCATTTTTTAAAATTGTTATTTTTTCACCTTGTAAAATCTTGATGAGCATATGCCTCTTTTCATTGAATTGTGTATCTGACTTCCATGTACTAAAGGGAGAGAGAAACATCATCTACAATGCAGATTACATAATTGTTCTTTTTCGGATTCCTCCTTGTCCAGTACTTCTGCTAATTATTTTCTAAAAGAACTGTTTAGTGCTCTACCATCATAATCATCAGTTTTGCTAGAAAAGTCATAATATTTAATTTACTGATTTCTGAAAGACCTATAGAACAGGCAGATATCATATCCATTTCATGTTGAAGGATTTAAATAAGGTATTTGCTTAAAATAGATAACTTATGGGTTCCTATTGGAGACTTTTAAAAAATGGCTAATGTAAAATAAAATTTGAAAATTGTAGATTCTTTTTTTTTTTTTGGAACCAGGGATTGAACTCAGGGACACTCGGCCACTGAGCCACATCCCCAGCCCTATTTTTGTACTTTATTTAGAGACAGGGTCTCACTGAGTTGCTAAGGGCCTCGCTAAGTTGCTGAGGCTGGCTTTGAACTCGCGATCCTCCTGCCTCAAAATTGTAGATTCTTTTATAGCAGTCTTCAAAAATTTTCTTCCAGTGAATCTTAGGAAAGAACATGAATATGTCCCCACTAGGGTTGGCACCTAGCTTCAAGGAATTTTTTTTTAAAACTGGTATTATCTCAAATTCATGTGAAATTTATACTCAGTATATAATATAGCTGTGATTATTTAACCAAAAGTGCTTTAAATAATGAAACATTGCATAGTAAATTAGATGATAGGAGATTTGCTGTGTTTTTCCTTTGTCATCATGTGTCTTCTCACATGTTGTGTGTACTGGAAGTAATAATCTTCCAATTTGAGAAGTATAAATCAGGGTGCTTGCATTGCTTAAATCACTCAGAAGTGTTTTTGAAGGAAAATTTTGGTATTTCTTCAGCCCACCTGCATGAGGACTGTTAAAAGGCCTTTTCTTTGGAGAGTTTGCTGAATTAGATTTTTGCAGACTGACTTCTGCTCATTTAATTGTTAGAGTGTATATTTCTGCTTTTAGTTAGGAATAGAGAATTTCTGCACTTTAGGTTTTGGCTAGAAAGTTTATTTTCTGAATCTTTTTGTTCTTATCAAAATCTGAGTAACAAGCAATAATATTAGTAGTGGAGTGTCTGAAAAATAATTCTTCCACTACTCAAAGTAAGACTTATCCTGTTTTACATATGGACTGTATGAGAATCTGTTTTTTTTAAAAAAAATCCCATTTCTGCACAGTTCTAGTATTTCACTTACAATTTCAGGAGATTCACAGAATCCCCATAAACCATTCATGAATTTCCGGCAAATTAATTATTTATTCAATTAATGTATATTGAGCATCTCAAATACCTACTAAGTGTCCATGAGTTAGACATCATGGTCACAGGAACTAAGAATAAACAGATTTCTCAGTTTCTGGTGTGATTTTATTTCTTTGCATTGAATTTTTTTTCTCATGAAATAAGGACAAACTTACTTCTGTGAGATTACAAAGTATCGTGTTATATATAGTTATTTCACTCTTTAAAGAGAATTATTTTATAGTCTCTTAAATAAATATTATGAGATAGTCATTTCCATCTCCATCTCTGCCATCAATTTCAACCAAATTGTTAGTAGTTTTATTTAAGTGAGAAATGACTTTAAGTTGACTAGCCTTTTCCTTATAAATCACTTCTTGAACCAGACTGACCTGATTTAACAAACTGAGATTGAATTTTTGCAGACTTTATTCTGTCTGAACACTTTTCTTTCTCCGTAGTATAGAACATAATGGGAGATTCTCTTTGGGCAGTTCATTTCAAGTACTTTACTGTCAGAAGCTCAGTTGTACTGTGGGTGTTACAGCTTCAGCTTCTCATATTCTATTGGGAACAACCTTCTAATCGTCTTCCCCCAGCTCTCTTTGTTATTACCTTCTCTACCTCCTTACTGATTACTTAATAGTAAGGTAAATAGGATACTTGTCTTAAAGTTAACTCATCTGATAGTGATTTGGAGCCAAAAACTAGACAGTGACTTTTTCAGCAACATGTAAATGCTGAGTATAGTGGATACTCTCAAGGGGCTCTGACTTCACTGATTATGGGAATGCAGACCTTTCTTAGAATGTATTTGTGTTTCTTCTTTTCAGACTAATTCTTTTTAAGATAATAGAATTACATTTTTAGCTCTCTTAGATTCTTTTTCCAACTGATAATTTAAAAGTTAAATATGCTTTACTCATTCATAAACTTGAACCTCAAGTTGAAATTTGATTATCCTTAGATCCTTAAAGTTTTATGAGTTTATAAATTAGAGCTACAGATTTGTTTAGTTTTTACTTACATTAAAATAGGAAAATCATTTAACTGTTTAAAAATAGTGGCACCAGACTGAGCTAAAGAGGAGCACTGGAAAGTTTCACTTCAGAAACTCTGCTGGAGAATTGAATCCCTAGGGTGGTCCATGACGTTCTTCTACTCTGTAAGGTCATCTTGGAAATGGATTTAGGTCTATGTTTAGTACTAGAAAAGACTACTTCCTTCCTCCAGGCTTATCACATTTAGCCCCGAGCTGTATTAAGAGAGGGCAGTTACATTTTTTAATTCCACAATTGCTGGGGTACCACATTTTGTAAGACTGGAATTGTGCTCCTGCAATGCCTTACAAAAATTAGGTGTTCAGTAAATATTTATTGGGTAAGAATGAGTGGATGAATTTGCATGGTAAAACTCTAAACTGAGCTCTGGGTTATAAATTAATATCAGTGACAGTAAGTGTTATGTTTATTCATAGTCATATCAAAAAACTGCATTTTAAAGTTGTGAGGTAAAGAGAAAGTAATAAGTAATGAAGTTTTTTTCTTCACATGGAATAAATGTGATATTTACCTGCTTACAAGTCATTCACATATTTAGAGATGCTCATTTGAGTAAGTATGTATTTCCTTGGAGGGTGTCTTAGTTTGAGTTCCTGTAACAAAGAACCATAGGTGGGTGCTTATAAACAACAGAATTTTATTTATCAGAGTTTTGGAAACAGGGAAGTTCATGATCTAGACGCTGGCAAGTGGGGAGTTTGGTGAGGAACTTCTTTCTGATGCATACATGTGCCATCTCTCTGTGTTCTCACATGGTGGAAGGGCATGGCAGGTTTCTGGGATATGTTTATAAGGGCACTAAGCCCATTTATGAGTGCTCCACACCTTCAGGCTCTAATTACCTCCCAAGACCTCCTAATACCATCACCTTGGGAGTTAAGATTTCAACATGTGAATTTGGGGGAGACACAAATGTTTAGTCTATAAGGTCCCAACAACTTATAGTAAAAAAAAAAAATCCAACAAGTATAACTTGCATTTGAATCTCTACAGAGATTTGGTTAATATTTCAATTGTGTATGACGCATTTAATGAACACATACAATATCCTTCTAGAGAAAACTGTGAGGTGCAATGGAATCTGTTATATCTGTTTAATATATACATATAGTTTTAAAGGAATGAACTATATAATTTTCTCCCTAATGTAGAAATTAGGATCTTGAAAATGCATGTAAAGAATTTGTGACTGAGGAACTTAGAGTCTTAAAGTGGAAACTGAGGTTAGGGGCACCTTAAATTGGAAGTGTATTTGTAACTGTTTTTGCATTTGCTGAAACAAAAGAGTAATACATACCAAAGACAATCTGACATTTTATATATCTTAAATTGAGGCTGCTAGGAGCTGTACTGCTCTATTTACCACCTTTTATTCACTAGAGGCTTTCCCAGATCTTGCTCTCCCATATGTTAAATTTGTGCTGCTTTGTTGAAGATGGAATGTTTATGAAATTTTTTTTTCTCTGAGCCTACCCCTCTATTTGAATGCTCTGTGTCTTTCTGCTTTTTTTTTTTTTTTAGAGTGCTGAATATTGAACACAGTGCCTTGTGCATGCTTGGCAAACACCTCACCACTGAGATATCTACCCTTGCTGTTTTCTGCTTTGCTAATTGAGTTGACCTTCACTTCCTGTTTTATAGGTCCTGCTTAGTTGTGGTCTTAGACAAGTGTGACTAGGAGGTTGATTAGGAAGGTTAATGGAATGATAGGGTGTTTGCCTGTCTTTACACCTGTTCATCAGCTTCCCTTTGCTATATCCAGGCTTCCACAGATGTAGGTCTTCCTAGGGCAAGCCCTTCTCCCCATGTCTGTCACCACCATCTTTCTGAGGCTTCCTCTGTGTATTTACTTTTCTTTCATTTCACTTTATCTTTCCTGGTATTTCATTGTAATTTTTCTCTATTTCTTTGCCATCAGCTATGCTTCCTGTTCTACTCTGATCTCTTTTGAGAATTTTACCAATAAGAGGGGTTTGTGATTTATAAAAAGTGAACTGAAATTCATATGAAAATTTAGGAAAAAAAGGTATACAGAAATATGTTCTTCACTTGTAGTTAAATTTTATGTAAGCAATCTCAATTTAGGGGAGTGATGACTGTATGCAGATGTCTAATCATTGTCTGTTTTCATTATTTTTATGATTGAAAGCTAGATTTTATAGGATAAATCATTCATAACATGGCTTTAAAATATAACATTTTATGATATCAGTATAGTAATAGCAGGCTTTTTCATTTTCAAAACTTGATATCTCCTCTAACTAGTGTTTTCACATTGATAATTATTGATATTATCAATATTATGATGATACTATTGAATAGACTTTCAAAGAAAAATAAAACTGTTCAGTAGAATAGAAGTGTTACATATTTTAGTAGATCTTATTTTTTAAATTGATATTTTTTGAAGGGAGATTGTTGGTCACCTTTTTTACTGTGTCCCAAATGCTTCACAAGTATAGTTTAGAGGAGGCAAAGTTTATTTTGGGCTCATGGTTTCAGAGGCTCAGTCCTTGTTTGGCTGACTCCAACAGCACAGCCTCAGTGACCTACTTCCTTCAGCCACATTCCACCTGCCTGCAGTTTACCACCCAGTGATCCATTCAAATTATTAATCCATTAAATGGATTAATCTGCTGACTAGGTTATAGCTTTTCTAATCATTTCACCTGTGAATAGTCCTGTATTCTTTAACACATGAATTCTCTGGGGCCACCTTGTATCCAAACCATACCAGAGACTATGGAATATAATAGAATTCTAGTCTGTAGGCAAGTAACCTGGGTTTCATATCCATTGAAATAGGTTTTATATGAAATTCAGGTATTCTTGTTCTCTAATACTTAAGCAGCTATTCACATTTAAATTTTACTCCCTGTATTTTTCCTGATGCTTAACATTTCTTTTATTACCAAATGAACAGCTCTCAAGGATGAGAAAAGCAAATGTTTCTTAATGCACTATAAATACTTTTATATACATTAAGTGATTTTCTTTAAGTTGAATCTTCTTTCCACTGACATCTATTATGATTTCTGAAATGTGTTCACATGTCTTAAATTTGTCCCTAGTCAGGCAGATAGACAGTTCACCCTACATGACATGACTGTAAGTATTTTTTTTTCTTTTGGTAAAAAATGCCAAGAGACAAGCCAACTGGTTTGTGTGTTGAACAGCTATTGCTATACCCACCTGTAAAACTTCATTGTCCCATTGTCCTAAGAACAGGGGAAAGTCACTTTTTTTTTTTTTACTTGTATCATTCTTTAGTCCTGTTGGAATATAAATTTATTAAGTGTTCCTTGAAGTCATGAGAGTAGCCACAGTAAAATTTCAGAATGCCACCAGCCAGTGTTCTACCTAGCACTACATTGAATTTATTGCCTGCTTTTTAAGTTTGTCCTTGCCAAACTTTCACTGAATGATTCTTCATATAATTGAGTACAGCTGTACTTTATTTTACTTGCCAAAAATAATTACTGTTGCCCACTAAAATGGTGATTAAAATCCATTTGATGTTTGTAACTTTTTTTGCTAAGATTATGAAAATTTTCTTAAAATGAGACTTTTACAATAAAAACCATGTAGTTCCTTGAACTGTTGAATTTCTGTGCTCTTTTAGGTTGGTGCTTAAACTCATCTTTTATCAAAGTTTACACTAAAGAAATTATGAGTCCAGTTTATTTCACTATAGAATTTTAAACTTTTTAATGTGAATTACTATTTTATTAGCATTCAAATTCTCATTAAACGAAAAGAAAAAAACAATTTTTGTTCATTGCATGGATGTCACAGCCCACCTGGCAAGAAATATCCTATTAATTTATAAAACTTACTTTCTAACCTATGTTGAATTCTGGAGGTTCTGACTCAAGTTTTAAGCTTAAAATAAGAGCACCTACTACAATGGGATTGCAAATAATTTGTCCTAATCAATTCAGGTGACTTTGATCAGTAAGCTGTTTTCATCATGAAAACACAGGTGCATCTTAGATCAGAGTTCTCAAGGAGATATTTCCATGGAGTCCCAACTGTGTATCTGTGAGTGAAACTGGGTTTTCTTTAGTGTACTTCAACCAGACAATTATGGCAGCAGCCCATATGCACTAAGAGAAGTGAGTATTTCTGTTAAGCTGGAAATTAAGGAAATTTGCAGAAATATAATGTTATTCTTTTCCCTACCGTTTTTTTTTGTTTTAGAAAATGTTATTTTTGTAAAAACATGTTATTTATGCTAACATGTAAACCAAATTTAAATGAATTAACAAATGTGTTTTAAATTTATTTTAATATCTCATTTGAAAAATATCAATAGATATAACTGACATAAATGAAAGCCCTAGGCCCCAGTAATTTTTGAGAGTGAGTGAGATTACCATTCAAGAACTGTAGCCTTAGAGGATTGCTTTTGTCCTCAAATGCCAGTTCAACTTACAGATTATTTCTAATCACAGAAGGATTATCAGTTGAGAAAAAATGATGTATTTTATTTGGTAGAACTAAAATAGGGAATATGGAACAGTATGCATTATCTGACTAAAAAGAATATTCTGGAATTAACTCAGCGTGTAGATGAAGAATGCAGCTTACTGAACCCATTGTTCCTTGGCATTTGTAATACAGGACTACTGACATTGTTCTTTCTGGCACTCTTGTTACTCTAAATTCAAGGGAGCTCCTACTCCCATTTTATATATCTTTGTTTTTAAACTTTCTGTGCAGTAGTGAGAAGAGATTTCAACTTAGACTACCTTTTACTGAACTGCACAGAATAGGAAGTGACATGAACTTCCAAGATGATTGTCATGAGGTTCATGTAGTTGATGTGCTGCCATTTAGTTTTTGTTCTGTTTTGTTGTTTCTTTAATTTTTCTTTTTTAAAAATAAATATTTAAAAATGTTTTTTTCGTACATTTATATGGGGTAATAATGTCTGTCTCGGTCTACCATCCTTCCCATCCCCACCCACCCCACCCTTCTCCTCTCCTCTCCTCATTCCCCTCTGTACAATCCAAAGTTCCTTTCTTCTTCCCTATCCACCCCCACTGTGGATCAGCATCTGCTTATCAGAGAAAACATTCAGTTTATTTCACTTAGCGTGATATTCTCCAGTTCCATCCATATACCTGCC
The DNA here is from genome assembly GCA_020662805.1 of Glaucomys volans. NCBI lineage: Eukaryota > Metazoa > Chordata > Mammalia > Rodentia > Sciuridae > Glaucomys > Glaucomys volans. The sequence goes on from JAJEJO010000425.1 coordinate 845,266, forward strand.
ATAATTTCATTCTTCTTTATGGCTGAGTAATGTTCCATTGGGTATTGTACCACATTTTCTTTATCCATTCATCTACTGAAGGGTATCTAGGATGATTCCATAATTTTACTATTGTGAATTGAGCTGCTGTAAATACTGATGTGGCTGCATCACTGTAGTATGCTGATTTTAAGTCCTTTGGTTCTAAATCAGGGAGTGGGATAGCTGGGTCAAATGGTGGTTCCATTCCAGGTTTTCTGAGGGGTCTCCATATTGTTTTCCAAAGTGGTTGCACCAATCTGTAGTCCCACCAACAATGTATGAGTGTACCTTTTTCCCCACATCCTCACCAACACTTATTATTACTTGTGTTTTTGATAATTGCCATTTTGGAGTGAGATGAAATCTTAGAGCAATTTTGATTTGCATTTCTCTAATTGTAAGAGATGAAATATAATCAGTCAACAAACTTGAAAAAATGTACATTTAGTTTTTTTATCATTAAGGTTGTAGAAAAATAACTGACATAAAAAATTAGAATCTTCATTGTTTTGATAATCATAATATATTATTAGTGTGCTTTGAATTTAAAAATAATTTTACATGTCTTAAGTGGTTATATAACCATAATAAAATAACTATAGGTTTAAATATTTATATATAATTGGATTGAGTCATTGATATGTACAACCTGTACCCAGTGTTCATATCTAGTATGTTACTACAAATGCATAATACATGATCTATATAATTTTTTGACTATAAATACTGTAATTTTCTAATCCATTGTTTTGATAATCATGACTTTTTATTATAAGGGCAATAAATTATAATTCAAGGTGAAATTTTTGAACTTACAAATAATTAGAGAGCCATATGTTCTTAAGAATTTTGGGGGCAGTGAAACTACTCTTAAAATAGTGGAATGTTGGATTCATATTACTGTAAATTTTTCCAAGACTGAACCCTAATGTAAAGTATAGATTTTGGGTGATAATGAAGTATCAGTATAGGTCATTGGTTGTAACAAAAGAATTACTCTACTGGAGGATGTTTATAATGGGAAAGCTATGTATGTGTTGTACTGACTTATGTAAGAAATCTCTTATCTTCTACTCAGTTTTTTTGTTGGATCTAACTCTTAAAATGTCTATTTTTAAAAGTATGTGTAGTCTATAGTCTTTTATTAGAAATCTTTGTTGCTTTTTTTTGTGTGGAGAACAGCAGTCACTATTCCCTAGAATAAACTATGAAAATCATCATTTGAAGTTATGGAGTCAGGATGCTACAAAAAAAATAGATGATTGTTGTCTTGGTTCATTTTCTTCTGCTCTAACAGAATACTTGGGCTGGGTAATTTCAAAAGAACAGAGATTTATATTTTACAGTTCTGGAGGTTGGTAGGTCTGATCTATATCTGGTGATAACTGTCTTGCTATTGTCATCCCATAGCAGAAGGTAGAAGGGCAGGAGAGGTCAAGAGGAGCAAGAGGAGCCAAACTTGCTTTTATAACAAGTTCACAATAACGAACCCACATTTGCAATAAAGACATTAACCCATTCATGAAGGCAGAGCCCTCACAACCTAATCACGTCTTACTAGTCCCCACTTCCCACAACTGTTGCATTGGGGATAAAGTTTCTAACATATGAACTTTGGGGGACACAATCAAACCATAGCAATGATCCTAGGTAGTATTTGTGGGTATTGGCTGATTTTGGGTAAAGGAAAAGAAGAGATAAGTGAAAATATGTAAAGTCCATATTAAATTAGAACAAAATGGGAAACCATCTTTTAAGAGGAAAAAGTAATCAAAAAATAAAAACACTGATGCAGGGTTTAGGAAAATCTGGAAGAGGTGATGGAACATTGTGTCTGACCATGTTGTCACCTTATTCTTTATTTACTGGTTAGAATATATGTGAAGGACACACTTAGGAAATAATCAGTAGATCATGGGAGCCATGTTAGGTTCAGTGTTTGTAAGAAGAAAAATGAAAACTATATATCAATACTGGTGATGTATGTTATATTTTTAGTCTTTTTAGGCAGCTTCCAAACCCCCTTTTAAATTATCTCTAAATATGTTAGGTATCATTATTCTTTAGAGTAGGGAAAATGAGGACAAAAAGGTAATGGTATGTATTCAAAGTCATATACTAATAGTAGTGATAATAATCATGATAAAAATATGACTTCATTTACACAGCCAAAGACTGCACAGTTAATAAGTGACAGTTGGGAGTTTAAACCTAGTTTGCCTTTCTGTGCTTTTAACCAGTATGTTCTACATTCTATTGGGTTTGATATTTTTAGATAGACCATCTTGACTTAGGTTTAAAATGAAATCCAATATAGTACAAATATTTGCAGAGGTGGTTAAGAGCCTCGTGGTCCAGGGAGATGACAGGGAACCTTTCTAAGTGCCAAGCTTATCTTTTTGCCCCCTTTGTATCTTTGAAATCAAACCATTTGTATTCAGTCCCTAGAAACCAATTAATTAGTATTGATGACTCATTCACTGATTATTATTATTATTTTTTTTTTTTTGGAACCAGGGATTGAACTCAGGGACACTCGGCCACTGAGCCACATCCCCAGCCCTATTTTGTATTTTATTTAGAGACAGGGTCTCACTGAGTTGCTAAGGGCCACACTAAGTTGCTGAGGCTGGCTTTGAACTCGCAATTCTCCTGACTCAGCCTCCCAAGTTGCTTGGATTACAGGCGTGCGCCACCACGCCCGGCTACTGATTATTAATACATAACTATTGCATTAGCATTCTTTGGTTAGTAGTTTGCTGCATATATTTGGTCATATATTGGGATGAACAGTAAACATTCAGTTTCTACACCTTTGTGTGAATAGTGTTCTATATAGTAAATATTGTATGTGCTATGTAGTAAGCTCCTTGTCCTGCCTGCAATATTAATAGGGAATGAATGTTATGATCAAGGGATTATAACTTAGGATATCCTTATGAGTGTTAAATTGAATTTGTAACTATGGCACTTTTTACTTGACTTGACTTCCTTGGAAGCCAGATCATTGCGTTAAATTCTTAGCACCATCATCAATGTTACCTTGGATAAATCACTTAAACATGTTAAACGTATGTTCCATTCTGGAAGTGAGAGTGCCATATGCTCTCAAATTGTTTCAGTGTGGTTTTGTAAAAGTGAAATTGATTTTAAAATATGAATACATAGTTATTTCATCACTTATTAAGTAGTATGCATTGTGTGCTTTGTAAATCCAACAAATAATAAAAGAATAGATACTTTAGAGCTTAAAAGAAAAAGGCCTCTATTCTTTTCTTATCCAGAATCCAGCTTACTTTTGCCTTAAAGCTATTCTTAGTGTTAATTCCTTTTTTCTTTAGAATCGTCATTAACTTGAAATAGAAAGATGCTTTCTAAGAAAACTGGTTCGCCTAGCCAGGTCTTTTAATGTAGTTATTTTGCAATGTGACCTGTAAAACCCAAACATTGAGGCTGTTTTCCACAATGCCTTGTTGCCCAGACAGTGATGTCATGTTTTAAGCATGTTTAGTTTGCAAAGGTCCTGCTTTTGATCCTTTAGTTGTCACTTTTTTAATGCAGCTTCTCCTGAATTACAAAGGTCCTGAAAGTAATTTGCTTCATTAAGGTCTGTTGCTGACACTGTTGTATTTCATTCCTCATTCTTCTCCTAGCCTCCTTCATTAAGACCTTATTCAAATTTGGATCATAGTTCTACTGCGACATCCATGCCATTATCATCTAAATAGCAATTACATATTCAGGAACAACAGCTTCTCCTTAACTGTCTGTAACTTAACATTATACGTAGATTCAAGTGGGAATTAAGAATAAAATGAATCTTTTCTTTGTGATTTACAACTCTACTTTTCACCCTTGATTTACTAGTTAAGGCTGAATAAGCTACTTGCAGATAAAAGAAGACAAAATTATTGATTGCTCAGCTTTAGTTGTGTGTGTGTGTGAGTACACACACGTAAATATACATATGTGTATGTGTACTTATATGAATATATATAAAACAAATTGTTTCTGGATTAACTAGCTACACAAGTGACAGTGACCCTAACTCAATTACTCATATATTTACTAGACAGCCTTTACTGTTTGGGGTATAATGGATCATGTTTAACACTCTATTAAGAAATTAATAGATCTTTTACAAAAGCAGCAGTACTTTATAACTTGAAATATATAAAGGAAACAATATATTTGTTCTTTGTGACCTTACAAATAAATTCTGTTAATATACTTTTCTAACCATTGTGTTTCAACCGTCTTAAAGTTATGTTTTATAATATCAAATACTAAGCTGATTTGACTGAAACGAACAACTATGGTTACTGCAAATAAAGGGTTACTAGAGATAAATGGACCTACATATTAGGAATATGACATTAAAATGTGG
>JAJEJO010000425.1:849683-886693 GCA_020662805.1 Glaucomys volans
CAAGTATAGACAGTTATGTGGATCACTTTAAAGAATTTCTTAACTAGCAAAGTGTGTGTGGGGGGTGTGTATGTGTATGTATGTGAGAAAGAGAGAGTGTTTGTGAGTTATTGTAGGTAGGAGGTAGAGGAGGTAGGAAAAAAGAGTAGGTAGGAAAAGATAGGAAAGTAGAGGAGAATGCTAATGATTAAAATACTAATTAGCTATTCAATATCAAGTCTTTCTGTGCCTTGCATACTAATTTCTTACATATTTTGTAAATTTTCATGTGATTAAGGAATTTTGTCATGAAGAATTTGATTTCATATTTGTTGAAATGAATTGTGATTTCTTGGCTTTTCTGTCCATAGTTTCACATATTTCTGAATCATGTGTGACTAACATCATACATGAGATTACCTCTAATATGGATTTTTTAGGTGTGATTATAGACTCTAATTTTCATAGATATGATCATTAAAAACCTATTCTGTTATAGTCAGGAATTTTTAGTCAGGAAGACTCACCCTGGGTCTTGTCATCATCTCTTATGAAGATGAGACCTGAGGATAAGCTGAAGAAGTCAGAAACAAAGGTTGGTGTTCATTGCAAGCAGTGCCAATTGAGGAAGGCAGATTATAAAGCAGATCTGGAGGGAAGGTGAACCACCAGGAGATGTGAAATTGAAAGAAAATTCAGGTAGTGAGCTTCAAGGACAAGTGAACCTTGTGGGATGAGGATGTTTTGCTCAGAAGTCATCTTTCCTAAACAAGATTCTTTTTGATGTGTTATATTTTCCCTGTACTATGTTTTGTAATGTTGTTTTGAGACCAGCTAAGGGTAAGATCCTTAAAATGACAGGACTTACCAGGTTTTATTTTTAGCTCTTGCTTGTGCAGATTCCAAATTTTAAAATAACTTTTGAAGTTTGTGTTTAAATCATGAGAAAGTACTCAGAGTGACAATGTAGTGAACACTGCATACCCATTACTCAGTTTAAGAATTTTTTGTTCACCTTGAAGTTTGCTAATCTTACGCCCACTGCAGAAGTAAATTCTACTTTATAAATTTTGTTTCTCATTCTTTTTGAATAGCTTCAGCATATTTGTTTACATCTCTAGTTTGCTTTTGTATGTTTTAGAACCATGTTTAAATAGAATCCCAATTCCAATATGTATACAATATTATTCAGCAATTTGCCTCTGCCATTCAACACATCTATCTGGAATTTGTCTATATTGCTGCATGCACTTCATTTTTATTTGACATTCTACTGATGAATATATCACAGTTTATGTATCTCTTACAATGATGAACATTTGGAGTTTTTACTACTAAAACCAATGTTGTGTTGGGTATTCACAGACAAAAAATCAATCTTGATCTAAGTCTCACACAGTATGTAAAAATTACACAAGGGCTGGCTGGATGTGGAGCTGAGTGATGGAGCGTTTGCCTGTATATGTGAGGTCCTGGATTTGATCCCCTGTGCTGAAATTATTGAAAAGGAACCATGGACTTAAGTATAAAACTGTAACTTTTAAGAAAAATAAATTTTGTGGAATCTGGGACAAGCAAAATGTTCTTGGATTGGACCTTAAAAATATAATCCATAAAAGGAAAAACAGATACATAGATTTTATTAAATTAAAAACATTTGTTTTATGAATAACCTGAGAGCATGAGAAGACACACAGGAATGGGAGACCATATTATTAACCCCAGGTTTGTAAAAAGATTGGTACCTAGAATATATATAGAACCCTCAAAACTCATAGTTAAACTCGAAATGACAAAAGGCATGAGAAGACATTTTACTGAAGAGAATATACAGACAGCAATTAAGCATGTAAAAATTATTCAGTATCATTAGCCATTAGGCAAATGCAGATTAAAATCATAATGAGGCATCACTATATACCCCACAAAACAAAAAAATGATAACACCATATTCTGGTAAAAATGAAGAGAAACTAGATCACTTTTTGGTGGGAGTGTAAAATGGTACAGATACTCTGGAAAAAGAGTTTGTCAGTTTCTAAAAACCAGAACCTGCTGTTAACATGTGACAGCATTTGCACTTTTGGGCATTTATTCCAGAGAGATTGAAGATGTATATTCACACAAAGACCTGTGCCTGAGTGTTTGTAGCAGATTTATTCACAATACCTCTAAACTGAGCACAACCCACATATCCTCCAACAGGCAAATAGTTAAAACAGTGGTGGTACATCTAATATCATGAAATAATACTCAGCAGTAAAAAGTAACAAACAGTTATTATAAACAGCAACCTGGGTAGATTTTCTAGAGATTTATGCTGAGTAGAAAAATGCTAATCCCTAAAAGTAACATATTGTGTGACTCCATTTATAGAACATTCTTGAAATAACAATTATATGGAAAAAATGGAGACTGGATTAGGGGTTGCCAATGTTTCGGGATGGCATGGGCATGAGAAGGTGGTGCGACTATAAAAGGGCACGCAAAGGATCCTGTTGGTGGAAATGTTCTGTATCTGGACTATATCAATGTCAGCATTCTGGGATTTACTATATTTTTGAAGCTGTTGTCATTGTAGAAACCAGGGTAGAGGGAACATGGGATTCTTATATCATGTCTTCTACCAGCGTGTGAATCTCCCATTGTCTCAAAATAAAAAGCTCAGTTAAGAAACAAACATTCTCTTAAAGCATTTTCATACATATTTCCTGGTGCCTATGTGTCATTCCTTTAGATATTATTCTAGGAAGAATTATATGCTATTTGTCAACTTTTTTTCTTTCTATATCAGACACTGAACCCAGTAACTTTCAACCATTGAGCCACATCCCCAACTCACTGTTCATTTTTAATTTTGAGACAGGGTCTTGCTAATTACTGAGGCTGGTTTTGAACTTGCCATCCTTCTGCCTCAGCTTTCTGAGCTTCTAGGATTATAGGCATATACCACCATGCCTGACACATATTAACATTAATAAATAGTGACAAATTGTTTTTCCAAGTGGTGTATAAAAATTGTATGGACCGGGGATGTAGTTCAGTGGAGGCCTGATTGCTTAGCATTTGTGAGGCTACGGTTTTGATTGATCCCTAGCACCACAAAAAAAAAAAAAAAAAAAATTAAAAATTTAATACTTTAGTTTTTATCATTCTGATTCTGATGGGTGTAAAATTGTATCTTGTGTTTTTATTTTCCTGAAAATTAAATTGGGCATCTTTATTTTTTAGTAGTTATGCTTTTTCTCAATAAAATAGCTATCTCTTTTCTATTGTTTTGTTGTGTAGTCTGCCATTTTCTTACTGATTCTAAAGGGCTCTACAAGTGAATCCTTTTTAGGTAGCATTATTCAATAAGCTGGTGTGTCAGTCCGTTTTGTGTTACTGTAACCAAAATACTGAACAAGAACAAGAGCAACATAGAAAAAGTAAGGTTATTTTGTCTCACAGTTTCAGATCTTCGTCTTTGGTCACCTGATCCATTGCTGTGGGCCCAAAGTGAGGCAGACCATTATGGCCGAAGGTCATGGTGGATGAGCACTCTCCATTCAAGGCAGCTGGGAAGCAAAGAGAAGAGAGGAAGGGGTCACAGGAAGATGCACCCTTTCAGATCTATTCAAAGCAGCAAGAAAGCAGAGAGAAGTAGGGAAGGGGCCATAGGAAGATGTACCCTTCCAGGGAATGCCCTCAGCAACTCCTCTCCTCTAGCCACACCCTACCTGCCTGCAGTTACTATCCAGCCCAAACTATAGGTTATGGCTCTCATGGACAATCATTTCACCTCTGAAAATTCGTGTACTAACACAGGAGCTTTTGGGGGATACCTCATATCCAAATCATAACACCTAGTTCAAGCTTATCTTTCTCATTTTAAATTGTGTTTCTTGATAATGTTTTACAGTTATTGTTCTTTAAATGTGTAAAATGTTTTCTTACTTTTTTCAGTTTAGCTTAACTGGTCTCTTCTTTCTCAGATCTGAAAAATACCTTCCTAGCATCTTCTTGAAGTTTTGTAATCAACTTTGGTTATAGTGATTTAAAGATTTGATTTTAGTTTTATTTTCATATGGAAAACCAATTTTCTTAGCATCATTTTGGATTAATTCATTCTTTTCCTCATCTTTCAAGCTCAAGTGAAAGATGAAGTTGAAATTCTGTGAAATTTAATGAAATTGATGCAGCAATATAGAATTATCCTGTTCTTGTTTTTATATAAACAATTCTGATCTTGAGATGAAAGTCTCAAAATAATATGTCATGTATATGATATGATATTTATGTATATTATATCATTTTGGTTCTCTGTTCTACTTCATAATTTTTATATTTCTGTCTCTGAGCCAGTTTCATAAAGCTCACTACAATTCTTAATTCTTTATTATTCCTAACATTTTTAATGACCACTCAATAAAATAAAACTGCCCACTGATGTGATTTCTGTTGAAATTTTCTTGAACATATGAATTAATTTAGGAAAGATTGATATACATATAATATTTATTCTTCTCCATAAAGATTTCTGTTCTTTTACTCCTATTTATATATATTAAATATTCTATTTACACTATTTAGTCTTCTTCATAAAGATTTTTCTGTCCATTTATTTTTCATTAACAACTCTTTCTAAAAATACTAAACTTTTTCTATAAGGGTTATATTTCCCCTTTCATTAGACTAATTCCTAAAATGCTTTTTTGATTGTTAGTAGTAGATGTATTCTTTTTAAACTTTGTACTTTGGGGGCTAGAGGTATAGCTCAGTGATAGGTTACTTGCCTACCATGTGTGAGGCTCTGTCCCCACCCCCACATGAACAATATTTCATTTTGTTTCTTGCCAGTGTAGGAACACAGATTTGATATTTTTAGAAACTTATCTTGCTGACCTTTTTTTTTTTTTACTTCTAATAATTCATCATTAGTTTCATTTTAGATTTTCTTAGGTGATAATCAACCTCTGTGCATAATGAATTTTTATTTCTAATCCAGATAACTTTTATTTTATTTATTTTTGGTCTTATTTCATCATTTAGTTCCTCTAGTATTTTGAATAGACATATCAATACAGGCATCTTTCTCCCATTTTTCATTGTAAAGAAACTGCATATAGGATGTTTACGACCTTGGCTACATACTAAAAACGTAACTGACTGGATGTCTGGGTCAGGGAGCCTAATTGTAGCACCTTGGGCCTAGCCTACAACTGAGTTATTCTATATAAAGGCAGAATCTATCAGGCTGAATCAAGCAATAAAACCTACCCTTAGACTGTTATACAAGAAACATTGTGAGAAAAAAAAATACAAAGAAACTGCAAATAGAATGTGCAGTGTTTAACTAGTAAATACCGTGTATACGGCTTCTGTAGGTACTCTTAATTTGCTGAAGTTTTATTTTTTTAATACAAATAGCAGTATCATTAAATGCCTTTTTTTAGATATCTTAAATTGCCTCTTTAATGTTTAAGCATTGCAGTCCTTAAGCAAACTTAAAGTGCATTTTATTTTTGATGCTAAAAAATTAAGTTATTGGATTCTTTATTTGCTTTGAGACTTTTTAAACGTATTTTATCAATTTTTATTTTTCCATTCTTGTGTTATCCTTGAAAAATTTGGTTCAGGGTTATATTGGACTCATTAAATGAAATGGGAAGTGTTCCTTACTTTTTAAAAAATGTGTTGGGAAAACTTGTGTGAAATTTGATTTTAATAGAATTTACTTACAAAAATTATCTGGTCCTGGTGTTTCCTTAGTGAATGAATTTATTCATAATTATAGGCTGACCTGTTAGTCACGTTAGTAGGTTTTATGTTTTTAGGTGATTCCTCATTTAAAAAAACAAACAAACAGATTCATCTAATGTTTTACTTCAGTGAATCGACAATAAATAATGGAAAGAATTTCAGCAACAAACATTAAAAATTCCTGAATGAAATTGCTAGCAGTATTTACAGAACAGACAGGTTTAACTTTAGAGTTTAATGATTCTAAGGACTTAATGATAAAACTTTTTTTTTTTTTTTCAGGAACCAGAGATTGACTGTGGGCACTCAACCACTGATCCATGCCCCCAGCCCTGTTTTGTTTTTATTTAGAGACAGGGTCTCACTGAGTTACTTAGTACCTCGAGTTTGGTGAGGCTGGCTTTGAACTTGTGATCCTCCTGCCTCAGCCTCCTGAACAACTGGGATTATAGGTGTGTGCTACCGTGCCTGGTGATAAAACTTTTTAAAGATCTCAAAACTGCAGTATTTCCAGGATTTTCCAGCATTTTTTAACAATTAATAACTTTCTGAAACTTGTTCTGAATAGTATTTGAATAATTTTAAGTTCAATAGAAAGTTTAGCTTTGCAAGATCCTCCATGAACAAAGGTTTTAAAGTCAGTTTGGAAAAATGCTAAATACTACAAAACCAACTTAGGTATTCTTAAAATACAGTCATATATTAAATACTAAATTCCAATTTACTTGGAAACTATTATTTAAAAAATGTAATGATGTATTTAGTGTATCTTTGAAATGAAAATTGAAGCGTGGGATTGGTCCTTGATAAATATTTGGAAAACTGAAATTTTTGGTAAAATCCTCTGAAAATTTTGCTTCCTTTTCAGTGCCTTTGTAATTCATTTCTTGTGCCCTTTCTTTTTCAAAAATAAAAAAAAGTGTATAAGAGAAGTCTGAACTTACGTAACTTAGCAGCTTGACTGATGTTCTGCAAGTTCTAAATGTTTGAAACATCTAGGCTGTTCTCTCCTGAGCAGAAGTGCTTTGGCTCTTCCAACAGAATAGTGTCATTTCCAGGTGTTGCACTGCTCCTAAATGTGTGTGCTTGTTACTGTAACTGTATAATTTAATAATAATACAAGTTTGTATTTCTATGCAAGCTTAGTTAAATGCTTTGGAAATAATCTATACAATTTTATTACTAAAATTAAAAAGTAGCTGTCAGGTTAGGTATGGGTGAGAGGACTTACATTTAAACTAGGAATCTGCAGTAGACTGATTGGCAAGTGTTTTTAAGTTTTCATTTGGTTAAAAGCAGTTGAAGATTTTGCACAATGTATTATGTGTTGGGCCTTTATAAGAAAGGTTAACAAGTTTAATCAGGCATTCCTAATTGCAGGTAAAGGTCATTGGCCCCCAGTATTCTTCATGTGAGAAGGTTAAAATTAAGTAACCAGGTGTAAGTTAGGAAGAAATTAAATATATAGATTATTGAGTACTTGTAGAGAGCATTTGTTTCCTGATCAATTTGATCAAAAATATTCAAATGATTTGTCTTTTTCATTGATAATGACAGTTGCAGATATTTTACCATGTAGTTGAAATAACTTTTCAAAATGATGACACAGAAAAGGAGATCAAATAGCAAGAGTAAGAAAAAAACATCTGAAGAAGAAATTAGATCTGGGCATGGTGGTCATGCATGTAATCCCAGCAGCTGGAGAGGCTGAGGCAGGAGGATGGCAAATTCAAAGTCAGACTCAGCAATTTAGCAAGGCCCTACAGAACTCAGGGAGACACTGTCTCTAAATAAAATATAAAAAGATGTAGCTCAGTGGTTAAGTGCCCCTGGGTTCAATGCCTTGTACCAAAGCAGAGACAGACTTTGAATTAACAAAAAAAGAAAAAGAAAAAAGAAAAAAAAGAAAAAGAAAAGAAAAGAGATGTCATATGGACAGCAGTGTAACTAGAATTAACAAACTGCAGTTTTCTGTTAGAGGCAAATTCACAAATCTTAAAACATTCAAAAATTACGTATATGTCTACATTTCATACTTTTTTAGTTTTATGTCAAGATTACTAGTATTATTTGCAGTTTTTTACCCATTAATATGTACATTCAGCCTGAAAATACTTGAAGAAAATAAATTTACTAGGTGCTCCCTGTTGATTTTATTTCATCTCTCTTTTCTGAGGACCTTAACAAGGCAGGATACAAATAAGAAGTAAAAAGTTTCCACAGGATATATTGATGTAGTTTCATCAGTGATGGTGAGTGGTACTAGGAGAAGAGTTGGCTTATACTTTATAGCTTTTACAAGAGTTAGTTTAATGAATTTTCTCCTAAATCTGAAACTTAAAGCTGCCAACAACCAAAGCTAGTTCCTTGATAAATAACTGAGATAAATAGATATAACTATTGCTTTCTTGAAGTTGTGTAATCATTCATGTATTAAAACAATATCTGAATACTTTCCATATGCTAGGTGCTGTGCTGGGTTTTGGGTGTACAAGGACAAACCATATAAAAAAGATCTGTGTCTTCATGTAATTAAGTTTATCATTGCCCATGTATCATTGTTTAATTAATATCGTCTGTCACGTGTAAGCATTTAGTAAACTTCCCAGTTAAACTGTTTGATTATTTTAGAATATTATACATAGTGAAAAAGTACCATAGATTTTACGTGTTATGGTTGTATATCTATTAGAGTATACTTGAAGGAAATGCAGTTTTTACAATTGATACAATAACATTATTTTAGCAGTGTGATTGAATAACCTATATAATGTTCACTTATTAACTTCACATTTTTTATCAAAAACTAATTATAAATTTTAGATCAGACAGTAAAGTAAAACTGGCATTATTCATTTTGGAAACAGAAACATTGCAGAACTTGGGTTATTTTTCCCAGTAATATGTCAGGTATAACTTGGCTGTGTTATTTTTATCCTCAAAATGTATTGCTGTGAATTTCTTATGATACACTTTATTTTAATCATAAGATTATTTAATTTTTTATAATGCCATCTATGATGCTGTCTGCGTGATAAAGCATGGATTATCTGTTCTGGTTTCCTGCCCCATCACCAGTACTAACAGGGAAATAATGTTAAGAATCAAGAAAGCAGGGCTGGGGCTGTAGGTCAGTGGAAGAGCGCTTGCCTAGCATGTGTGAGGCACTGGGTTCAATCCTTAGCAACACATAAAGATAAATAAATAAAATGCATTCTGTCCATCTAAAACTACAAAGAAAATTAAAAAAAATTAAATTAAAAAGTGAAGAAAGTACAAAAGTAAAATCTAAATTTTAAAATGTCTACCATCAAAATCATACTTTCATTTTGAAAAAAACTATATATATTCAATAAATTGAAACAGATACCTAAAAACTTGACTATTTTTAAATATGTTGTACTCCTTATCATTATTGTTCACATCTAAAAGTCTCAGGATTCTATTTATTCTTCTTTATCAAAGTTCCTTTGATTACCTCATCTCTTTGTATAGATATCATTCTTGACCTATAACATTTGTTAAATATGGACAATAACAGACGGTACAGAGACCAGCCTGAAATAGGCAGAAACCTATTCCTTTCTTTTGTTTTTCTTTCTGGCTCTCAGAAGCAGTTTGAACATAATGCTTTTTTTATCTTCTAGATTAATTTCAAAAGAATCCTTTTAAAATTATGACTCAGAAGGCCTAGTATAAAACCAGGGAACTTGTGTTTTAGTGTCCCAAGTTGTTTTGCTCATCGGTCAAGTTTAAAACTACTAATTACAATTAATCAGTTTCCTTAGAATTTGCTAGGATGTTTAGTTTCTAGGAGGGAGGGAGAAAATGGAAATTGTTCAAATGTTAAAAAAAAAAAAAGTACTTTTGTCTCTTTTTTGCTTTATTGGGTATTAAACCCAGGGCCTCAGATTTCTCAGGTTTTCCAGGTAGCACTGTACTACTGTGTTATATCTCCAGCCCCTCAAAAAACTATTTTTGAAGATTATATAACTTCTCTTTTATTTTATAAAAAAGTCTTTTAATAATAGTGTTTCCCTGCCTTTTTGTTGGTTAACAAAATTCAGTAATTCTTAGGGGTGGATTCAGAAAATCCAAAAGATAGTGATGAAATATGATCATCAAGCTATAGGGGGGATCACAAATTTGTGATTTTGAAGTCTCCTCTATTTGAAACCAATCTAGTGTCTTGAATTCGATCCAGTGTATAGTATGCTACAAATGGAAAGATTAAACTGGAGCGATATAATTAGGGTAAACCATTGCATCTGCACTTGTATCACATCAACCGAATTTGAAACCAGCTGCAAAAATGGTGACTAATCTTTGGCAAGCCCACATGAGAGTGCAGTACAATAAGCCAGCTTCAACTTCACGAGCACATGTTTCTTCTGCTCGCCTCTGAGCAGGTGATTGTGGTGATGCAATCTGATTACACTTTTGAATGTATTCTAACCACAATCAACAGTTGAGTCTCACTAGGGATTTCACAAAAAAGGCTTCAACTATATTTTTTCAGATAGTTTCAACTATAGAAGGCCATGAGAACTAGTATTTTTTTTTCTTTCACCTTAGTGGCTATAGTACTTGATAGTACCTTATAATCTTAAGTGTGGGAGGCTTTCTTTTTTACATGTCAAATGAAGATGACAAATGATGTGGAAGAAAGCTCTTGTTCAGAATTGTTCACAACTACTTACATTGATCAGTGAAGATCATTAGATTGTCCAGAGTATTTAATTTTGTAGAAACAGAAGATGGGAAATAAGTGTGCTGTGAAATGTTTAAGTGGTACCTCTCCATATTTACAAGATGCACCTCTCTGCTCATTACCTTTCTTCTGAGGAGGTGATACTTGACAGTGTCATGAACATTAAAGGTGTTTAATACTGAGTTTAACATGGGCTTAAGATCCCTTTCCCCCTTTTTTTCAGTCTTTGGAAAGAATAATAGTTTTTTCTTCCAGTACACCACAAAGGAACTTGGTGAGGATAAATTAAACTCTTTGTTTGAGAGTATATGTCATCTTTGGAAATAATTGCTCCCAGACTTAAAATTTATTCACAAAATATTATTTCAGAAGTAGAATATTTAGAAGTTGCCTGTTAATCTTAACTGGAAATATATAAAAATACATGATATAGCTTCTTATAATTGACAGACTCCACAAGACCATTAAAATATAGACCTTACAAATTTTCCCTGAGGTTTAAGGGGAAATGGGTATAAAAAAGTCCAGCCGGTGCTGGGGTTGTAGCTCAGTGGTACAGCACTTGCCTCATATGTGTGAGGCACTGAGTTCAATTGTCAGCACCACATAAAAATAAACGAATAGGGCTGGGATTGTGACTCAGTGGCAGAGCATTTGCCTAGCATGTGTGAGGTACTGGGTTCGATTCTCAGCACTGCATATAAATAAATGAAATTTAAAAAATGAATAAAATAAAGGTTAATCAACAACTTGAAAAGAAATATATGTATATATAAAGGCTAGTCTGGTAATCCTCAAACTTTGTGTACAGGAGAATGACTTTAGAACCATGTCTTCTGAGAATGAGCCTGAACCTCGTTCACATAACTTCTGATTTTGATGGTTAAGAGTGAGTCCCAGACACTGTTTTTTTAGTCATTTTCCTTCCTGATCCCTGCCCCTGCCATGGTTTGATGCACACCAAAATATGAGAAACACTAATCTAGACCACTATAGTATTATGTTGCTGTAGACTACACAGTAGAGCTAAGATTCCTGGTTGCCAAATTTTGCCTTGTCATCAAGAGAAGTAGATATTTTCATGGTGATAATAAGAAGACTTTGAAAAACCACGATTATTGACTTTAATTTTGTAGAAACAGCTATTTTTTAATTATTATTTTTTAACCCAGTAACATTTTGTAGGAGGCCATGAATTTGGACTGAGCATCTGCACTAAACTCAACAAACCAAGCCATTATAGTGTTTAATCACAGTAACCATGCTTTGGCTGGATGCAGAAGTCCTATAGCCTGTTGACTGATTAAGTTATAATCAGTCACCTAGTTAAGCTGTGACCAGTTGACTGGGTGGTAGACTAGGCCACTTTGGTTGTTTTCTGTACCTTGTTTTCCTTTATAAATGCCATCTGATCACATAGTTGGTTGGAGTTCTTGGAATCTACTGTGGTTCTGGAGGCTGCCCTATTTGTGACTCATGGTTTGGTTTAATTTTGCTCTAATACACTCTACTAAATTTTTTAAAATTTATATTTATTCTTTAACTGATACATGAAAATAATAACTGTACTTATTTATTGGGTACCGTGTGATATTTTGATACATATATTCATTGCAATTTAAATCAGGGATAAACATTTCTACTCACATTTATCATTTGTAGTAAAAAGTTTCAAAATCCTTTATTCTATTTTTGTGAAATATACTGTACATTATTATAGATAGTCACTGTACTGTACTGTGCAGAACTTCAGAAGTCCTGACTATAGTTTAGTACCTGTTATGGTTTGGATCTAAAATTTCCTCCAGAAGCCATTTCTAAAGGCTGTGGTGCTATTAGGAAATGGTGGAACCTTTAGGAGGTGGAGCCTAGCAGAAGGAAGTAGGTCACTGGGGACAGATTTTATTTTGCTACTTTATTTTTATTGGTTCTTTTTTTTTTTTTTTGAACTCAGGGGCACTCGGCCACTGAACCACATCCCCAGCCCTATTTTGTATTTTATTTAGAGACAGGGTCTCACTGAGTTGCTTAGGGCCTCATTAAGTTGCTGAGGCTGGCTTTGAACTCGCAATCCTCCTGGCTCAGCCTCCCGAGTTACTTGGATTACTTATTGGTTCTTTTTAGGCAGTACAAGCATGGAATATATTTTCTTCTCATTAGGACCCCATTCTTATGGATATACATGATGGTGGGATTCACTATGGTGGATTCATATAAGTACATAAGACAATTATTTTGGATTCATTCCACTGTCTATCCTTTCCTTCATTCCCCTTTATCTCATTTACTGAATATCTAGCTGTTCTTCCCCTCTCCTCTGTTATTGTGGGGTTTGATTCCACATATCATTCACCCTTTGTTTTTTTGGGGGACTGATTTATTTCACTTTGCATGATAGTCTCCAGATCCATCTTTTTACTTGTAAATGTCATAAAATCAGTCTTCTTTAATGACTGAGTAATATGTCATTATGTGTAGATACCACAGTTTCTTTATCCATTCATCTGTTGAAGGCCATCTAGATTAGTTCCATAGCTTAGCTACTATGTATTGAGCTGCTGTAAACATTGATGTGGCTGCATCACTGTAATATGCTGATTTAAACTCATTTGGATATACGTTGCTGGTGGATATACAGACTTTTCTTGAAGAGTATATTTTGTCCTTACTCTGCTTCTGACTGGCATCAGATGAGTAGCTTTCCTATGTCACACCCTTCTGCCATGTTGTTCTGCCTCATCATAGGCCAAGGAACAATAGAGTCATCCAACCATGGATTGAAACCTTTGAAACTGTGAGCCAAAATTTTTCCTCCTTTGAGTTGATTTTCTCAGGTATATTGTCACAGGTATGAAAAATTCACATAGTACCCATTGAACATTCCTCTCCTCAGTTCTTCTTAACCTCTGATATCCACCATTCTACTTTCAATTCCTGTGAGATCAAGTTTTTTAGATACCACATGTGAGTGAGATTATGTGATACTCATTCTTCTGAGTCTGGTTTATTTCACTTAACATAATGATCTCCAGTTCCATTCTAGCTGTTTCTGATTATATGATCTCATTCATTTTGATAGCTGAATAGCATTCCACTGTGTCCATGTATCATATTTTCTTTATTAGTCGATGGACGTTGAGTTAGCTTCTATTTCTTGGCTATTGTGAACAGTGCTACAGTAAACATGGGAGTATCAGTGTCTCTGACATACTAATTTCATTTTTTTGGGATATATACTCAGAAGTGGGATTGCTAGATCATATGGTATTTTTATTTTTAGTTTTTTGAAGATTATCCATCCCGTTTTCTATAATGGCTGCACTAATCTGTATTTCCACTAAAAATGTGGAAGGGTTCCCTTTTCTCCATATCCTTGTCAATACTTGTATCTTTTTTTAAGGGTGCATTATAATTATACATAGTAGTGGGGTTCGTTGATATTATCTTTTGTCTTTTTGATAATAGATATTCTCATTGGAGTGAGGTGATAATTCATTGTGGTTTTAATTTGCATTTCCCTGATGATTAGTGATGTTGAACTTTTTTTTTTATATACCTTTTGACCATTCATATGTTTAAAAAATGTCTGTGGAGGCCTATTGTCCATTATTTATTTTGTATTTTTGCTATTGAGTTTTTGGAGCTCCTTTTATATTTTGGATATTTACCTGCTTGTCAAATGTATAGCTTAAACATATTTTTCTCCCTTTCTACAGGTTGTCTCTTTGTTGATTATTTGCTGTGCAGAATCTTTTTAGTTTGATGTAATCCCATTTGTTTGCTTTTGCTTCTTGAACCTTCTAGCTCTTCCATCAGGAAGATGATCTTGTCACATCTAGCTTCTCTTCCTTTTCCCATCTTTGTATTTACCTTTAATTTTCCTAGTTCATTCTTTATTTTAGACAAAAAAATTACCTGTGACTTAATGTTTGATCTCTTCGCTGTTTGTCAATCTCTCTCATCTCCTCCATTCCTGATCAGAGTGGAAAGGTTTAAAAAACAGATGTGTGGTAATAAGCATGCTTTTTCTGTTAACAAACAAATAAAAAACCCAGGAGAAAAATCCCAAACCACTAAACCCATTTTTAAGCAGTATTAGGAAGAAAGATGATGATATTCAAAGAAAATAATACTTGATGAGCTATGGTTAGATGTGATACTCATAAGATGGTAGAGGCTGAATAGGGGCAGCAGTGGGAATTGTGGTGGTGCATAGTATACTAGAAATGGTTTGCTTCCGTTTTTAAATATATTGAAAATCCTTTTCTCCTAGGTAGAAGGAGTAATGATCAAATATGTAGTTTAAGTACAGAAATATGATAGCTGGACACAGTATGTAAGGGAAACAGGTTAGAGACACGAAGGACATTTGGGAGCCATTTGCGGTGGTCCAGGCAAGAATGATAAAACCCTGGGCTAGTTCTGAATGTGATCAATAAAATTTCCTTTTGTCTATGCAATGAGGATGAAAGAGGAAAAAAATCAGTTCCTGGAGATATTTTTAGAGGTAGAATCAAGAAGATTGTATCGTTTTTCATTTGGAAAATTTATGTTGAAGACTCATTATTATGTGAACTACTTAAATAAGGTAGTTTGCTCAAGACTACTGGGTTGCCTCTTTTGTTTATTGGTTGCCCCAATAAAAAAGAATTTTAAAAACAAATTTTTAAAAAGAATATGAATCTCTTGTATGGTGTGCAATGTTGGAGCAAGCTTGAACTACTTGATTAGTAATCCAGAATGTTTATCATGGTCCATTAAATGTATAAAAGAAATTTAAGTATAAAAATACCACAGTCAGGAGAAGTATATTAACTAAGGGCTTGGGCTGTGGAAATAATTTGGATCTGAGCTTATCTTCTACTCTCACTGACCTGGTGACCTTAAGCACGTTGCTTAACATTGCTTGACTTCATTTTCCTTACCTGTGAGATGGAGCTGGTAAGAGGACCCACCTCATAGAACTAAGAGGAAATTTTGAATTAAATTTTGTTGGAAACTCTTATGCTAAGTGAGATCAGCCAATCCCAAAAATCCAAAAGCCGAATGGTCTCTCTGATATATGAATGATGATGCATAATGTGGGGGGGAAAGATGGCAAGAATGGAGGAAAGATAGCTAGCATAGAGGGAAGGGAGGGGTGGGGGTGGGTGGGGGGTAAAATTAATAACAGAATGTGTGACAGATACCATTGCCCTGTGTTCATGCATGAATGCACAGATGGTGTGACTCTACCTTGTGTACAAACAGTGAAACAAAAGCTGTACTCCATTTGTGTTCAATGAATCAATAAGTAAATAAAAGAATAAAAAAAAAAAATTTTAATGTTTACTATTTTGTGTTACATAGTCAATAAATATTCTTAAGCTTGTACTGGAATTACTTGTCCAGCCATTGAAAATCATTAAAATATTATTTAGAAAGCAAATGCATTGAGTAAATTCTATCCCTTTTAAAAAAGAAAATATTGATTGAATACAATGCAGCTGATAATAGTAAAAGACTGATGTTTGACTCAGAAAACATAAAAAATGATTCTCCAAAGAAGTCCAGTTGAGCATTTTTCCTGAAATTATTCATTGTCCTTAATTATTACATGACCATTCATCGTATAACAGTGGACCTCATAAGTGACAGTAGTTCGATAAGATTATTATAGAACTGAAAAATTCCTAATGCTTGCTGATGTCAAAGCTATCTTAAGGTTGTAGCACAATACATTTTACCCAAAGATTTGTGGTAATGTTGGCATAAACAAATCTGTTGCCACTTATATATAATCGTATGTGCTCTACTTTTATATAATACTGATATTCTTATTATTTCAGAGTGTTCTCTTACTAAAAGAATATTATGTGAAGCAATATGTTGTATTGTGCTAGCAGCAACCTAGTGTCTTGTGTTCACCACATCTTCTGGTTTCTTCAAGAGGCCACATGAGTAAGTATACTGTCATGTTCGCACAATGATGACATCACTACTTCCCCAGAAGTATCCTCATTATTGTAATCAATAAATTCTGTGAAAAGAAATAGGCAGAATAGGAAAAAGAGAAATCATCTTTTCCAATGTTTTCTCCTCTCTCTCCCTCCTTCCTCTTTCCCTCCCTCCCTCTCTCCTTCTCTCCTCTCCTTCTCTCTTTTAGGGGAGGATTGAACCCAGGGGTACGTTACCACTGAACTACCTCCCCAACCCTATTTTTTATTTTGAGACAGGGTCTTGCTGAGAATGGCCTCAAACTTAAGATCCTTCAGCCTCAGCCTCAACTCCCAAGTAGCTGGGAATATAGACATGTACCACTATGCCCAAACTATTTATTTTCACATTGTCTATTTTCCTTCTGTTTTCAACTCTTCCATGAATATATGTAGGCAAAACTTCATTTTATCTTTTATAGGTATCTGAGTTATTTTTGCTGTGTAACAAACTACCCCAAAGTTAGTGGCATATGACAACAACTTATTATTCTCTCATAGGTCCATTGACTGACTGGGCTTAAATGGGAAGTTCTTGCTTGATCTCATTCATGTGGTTGTAATCAGGTGTCAGCTGGAGTTAACTGTCATTACAAATTCTGCTAGGCTTGATGTCCAGGTTGGCTTACTCAACATGACTGCCAATTGATGCTGGCTCAAGCTAAGGCTGTGAAAAAGAATACCTATACATAGCCTTCGCATATTGCTTGGCTTTCTCATATAATGGTGGCTGGGTTCCAAGAGTGAGCATTCAGAGAGGCAGGAAGTAGAAGTTTCCATGCAGTTAAGAGCTACATCCTGAAATGGCACAGCATCAGTTCCACCATGTTCCATTGGTTAGAGTAGCCTCAGACCGTTCCCAGATTCAAGGGTATAAACAAATACTGGCACTTAATGGGAAAATCCTGCTAAAAAACAAGAGTGATAGGAGATTTTGTTATGGCAAGTCTGGAAGATACAATTTGTCACAATTAATCGAATATGGTGATTAGGGAAGCAGCCAATCTTCTCATTATATTAAAAAATTAGTAAATCTTATTGGAATAAGTTCAGTTCTACAGAAAATTGGAATAATTATATAGAGCATTTCCTTTTATTCATGCAGCTTCCCCTAAGAGTGAATTCTTACGTAGCCATGATAAATTTGTCAGTCCTAAGAAATTAACACTGATATAATAGTATGAATTAAACTGAGTCTATTAGTTTTTCCCCTAATTTCCTTTTTCTGTTCCACAATCCAGTCCAGGATTTTGCATTACATCTAGTCACATTGTATTTTAACATGTTAATCTCTTTCTCTCTCTCATGTTGATAATCTTTCTTTCCCTTTCACAACCCATTAGGAAATGAATTACTTTCAAACACATATCCTTATAAATAGTAAAAATGTAAAAATGTGATCCAAGTTAATTGGAGAATCAGTGATCTCTAAAATGCTTTAGCTTTTCAGGATGCTGTAAAACATTTTCTAATGCGTTGCTATTAGTCTTCTAACATGGGAAAAGTAGCAAAATTTCTCATATATATATACATATATATATTTATCATAGTCATTTTGGATATTTTAAAATTTTCCATGTTAGCATTGAACCCCTTAATCTTCTATTTGTGGGAGAAAAAATTAAAAATGACTGAAAACAGTGTGCATAGAGCTTTAACATTGCAGTATAAATTTATAGACTTCAACATACCCACCATTTTTTGGTGATCCAACATTCAGTCTGATTTTCCACCTCATTGAAAACATTCCCCAGCTGCTGCCGAGTGATTTCATAAATTGCATTCATGATCCTGGCTTGAAGTTCCTTTAAAGAATGTGGTCTGGATGAATACACAGCAGTTTTAACACAATCCCATAAAATATAGTTCAGTGGGATAGGTCAAGTTTAAAGTTGCACAAGGATTTCATAAACACTCTCAGTAGATGGGCACTAAAACTTTGAATGTGTTATATGGAAAAACCTTATAAAAGGATGGCAGATTTCCAAAGGTAGATTAAGTTGGTCATCTATGAAACAATTCCCACTACTGATGGTTCTTAATAGTACCACCTGCTAGTTCTTTCATATTAAATTGTGTGAAATAACACATTCTGTAAACTGATGAACTACTTATTTATTTGATAAACCCATCAGTGAAAGAAACCTCTGTCATAAGAAATGGAGCTATTTATTAGGCCCAAAAGGTCTTAAGCCAGAAATGTCAGGCATTTTTGTAGAGAAAGAGTGTTGTAATCTGGCATTGTTTTTAAAAACAGCAGCAAGTAGCACACTATACACAGTTGGTATGTTTGTCATTTAGTTGGCAGGAAACTTCAGAATCTCTGGGTATTCAGCTGAATGCCAAGTTAAACTTCAGAAATATCAGTGGTCTCAGTGTATAGTTCTTTAGATACCAGGAGACTCTAAATATGCACTAAAGGCTGACATTTTGGGTGCTTCACTGATGCATTTCTTTTGCTGATTTTATTTATTGGTTTAGTGAGATATCTTTCACCCAGCCATGATGATTGCTGTCCTTGAAAACAAAGCCAAACAATATAAATCTTATATTCCTAAATTAGAATTATAGTTTCTTTGTTAACACGGATATTGCTTGTGTTGGGAAATTAATATGATAACATGAAATGAATGATACACAGAAAACTTTAGCAGTATGTGGCAATTATGACTGCATAGGCTGATGTGTGATCAGATATACAAAATTAATCCCAAAACAGTTTTTGATACTAATCAGTCATGTCACCTGAAGTTAAATATTCTGTTAAAATACCTTACTGAGTTTTAACTCTGCCACTGAACTTTTCTTTAAATACTTACGACACATCAGTTATTTGTGTTTTATGTGTTTAATATACTCCATTCATATTAGTAGTTTAGAGCCATGTTGAGTCTAATAGTGAACCCCAAAGACATGTTTCCCACATATGATTGTTAGATAAGAAAATATGAATGTAGTACCTGATTCTTTTAGATAATTCTGTACTTTTAATTTTTTTGTGTGTTCTTAAAGCAATGTAATCTCTTTTATTTTTGTTTTTATAGTTAAGATTTAGCAATGTATGCTTTAATTTCAAAGTATAAAGTTATTTTCTCCTTTTAAAAAAACTTGATTTTTTGGATCAAGGATCTAGGAATTAAACCTGAGACCCTTCACCAAATAGAAGAAAAAGTAGGACTGAATCTTCTTCATGTTGGCTTAGGACAAGACTTCCTTAACATGACCCCCAGAGCACAAGAAATAAAAGCAAGAATCAATAAATGGGATGGATTCAAACTAAAAAGCTTTTTCTCAGCAAAAGAAACAATCAATAATGTGAAAAGAGAGCCTACAGAGTAGGAAAAAATCTTTTCCACATATACTTCGAACAGAGCACTGATCTCCAAAATTTATAAAGAACTTGCAAAACTTTACACCAGAAATACAAAGAACCCAATCAATAAATGGGCTAAGGAACTGGGCAGACACTTTACAGAAGATGATATACAAGTGATCAACAAACATATGAAAAAGTGCTCATCATTTCTAGTAATTAGAGAAATGCAAATTAAAACCACCCTAAGATTTAATCTAACTCCAATTAGAATGGCTATTATCAGGAACACAAACAATGAGTGTTGGCATGGATATGGGGAAAAAGGCACACTCATAGATTGCTGGTGGAGATGCAAATTGGTGCAGCCACTCTGGAAAGCAGTAAGGAGATTCCTCAAAAAACTTGGAATGGACCCACCATTTGTCTGAGCTATCCTACTCCTCAGTTTATACCCAAAGGACTTAAAATCAGCAAAGTATAGTGATGCAGCCACATCTGTGTTCATAGTTGCTCAGTTCACAATTGTGGAACCAGCCTAGATGCCCTTCAATTGATGAGTAGATAAAGAAACCATGGTATATATACACAATGGAATATTACTCAGCCATAAAGAAGAATAAAATTATGGCATTTGCTGTTAAATGGGTGGAGTTGGAGAATATCATGCTAAGTGAAATAGGCCAAGCCCCCCAAAACCAAAGGCCAAATGTTTTCTCTGATAAATGAATGATGATACATAACAGGGGTCACGGGTGTGGCGGGGTGGACAGGAGAAGAATGGAGAAAGTATAGATGGTGTAGAGGAGAATGGGAAGAGAGGGAGTGAAGGTAGGAAAGATTGTAGACTGAGGTAGACAGTATTACCCTACGTATATGTAAGATTATATGAATCGTGTGAATCTACATTGTGAAAAAAAAGATATATTCCTTGCTGCATAATTATATCAAAATGGGTTCTACTGTCATATATAATTTAAAAGAACCAATTAAAAAAAAGAAAAAAAAACTTGATTTTTTTTAATCAATGCCATTATCAGCTTTATAATTAGCTATTGTAAAATCATGGTAGAACTACCAGCTAAAATTTCTTTTAAGATGTTCCTAGTTCTATAATCTTAGGGAAACTGTCTTAGTTAATGAAGTCTCAGAGGTTTGAGTCCCCTGTGGAATGATTTTGGGTATGCCAAGTCAAATTAAACTGTTCGATTTAACCTAGTGTGACTGTGACTCTTTTCTTAGTTCCCAGAATTTCTCTAGTTTCTGTACATTGGTGTAGCTAGCTTTTGTTAAGATTTTTTTTTTTAATTTAATGTAGGAGTTTTAGATTTGAACCCTTAAGAAGTTAATGAATGTTAGGGAAATTATACTTTTGAAAATTTCTTCTCTATTTAGTTAACTATGTTTTAATGCTTTTCTTTTAGAGTTAATTGTGTATCCCTATTTAGTATTCATTCAAATGAATTGGGAAGATCTTCTGTTCTCCATTATGTGGAAGAGTAGGTAAACATTACTATAAATTTGATGTTTTAGCATAAATAGGATCAGTTTAGAGTAGAATTGTAGTTACCATTGACTGGGGAGAATAGGAGGAGGGAAAAATAGAACAGGTTAACCAATGAGTTGTCCTAAGTTATAGTTAGATAAGAAAAAGAAATTCTGTTGCATAGTAAGGTGACCATAGGTAGTGATAATGTAGTGTATTAAAAAAAAAAACAGAAGAAAGGATTTTGAATGTTACACCATAAAGAAATGACGTACATTGGAGGAGATATGTTTACCCCGATTTGAGCATTATACAACATGTGTTGAAACATCAGATAATACCCCTCAAAAAAGTAGTTTTTAATGTATCAGTTAAAAAAAGAATGTTGTCCACTATAGTGATTAAATTTTAAAAATATTAAGAAACTTGTACAACCTGTTTATAAAACTATTTTTCATTAAAATGTGTGTGGTGATGATTTAAGAAAAAAAGATCACAAAGAATAATTTTAAAATATAGACCCTTCATTGATACCATACTGAAACAAAATGTCTAGTCTAAAAATGTTATGATCTTTCTTGCTTTCCATTCTTTCCTTAAGATGAAATAATTACCTATCATTCTATTAATTTTCATTAACCACCTTATAAAATATCTATTGGTCTTTAAGGCAAAATGATATGCCATCTAACTTAAATTTTTCATGCATAAAGTAATGTTTTAATCTCCATATACATTAACTAAAAATGTTTTAATTTCTCAAAATATTTAGGAAGGATCTAAGATCTAAGACTGCTATACCAAAAAGTATTTTCATTCAAATTGTATTTTTGTAGAATAAATATAAGATTATAAATTGTTCTACTTACACTACTCAAAGCCTGATTAATGAATATATTGTGAATAGAGCGTTATTTTAGCACATTCTGTCATGGAACAGTTGGGTCTCACAAAACCAATGGTATAAAAAATTTCAAGGAACACATGAAATAAATCACTGACGAATAGACAATGATTTGTCCATGAAGACTGATTATGCCTTAAATGAATGTTTTTGCAAGGTCAAAGAAAAACTGACATTAATGATCGATAGCATGCTATTCTTGATTACACAGATATGTTAGCTAGAAATAACCCAGGATGGGATCAAATTAGAAGAAAAGATAGTATACTTTCAAGGTTTTTGTTTTTCCCAGTACTGGGAAGTAAATTTAGGGCCTTACACATGCTAGGCAAACATTCTACCACCAAACTACATTCCCAGCCCTAATTCCAAGGTAAGTTTTAAAGGTATAGTATGTGAAAACACGTATGCTGAAGACTTATGCAAATTTTTAATCTGAGTTCATTTTAGTAGGTGATACACATTTCTTGGAGAGTCACTGGGGCAAATTTCACATCCTCATCACAAATATGAATCTTTCCAGATTAGTTCCTATAAAGGCAATCTGATTATGTTGATCTGATAGTTGTAGTTTCCCCAAAGCTGCCTTCTCAGTTTGGGAAGATTGGGAATAGCCTGAGTTAGCTTCTGTTTGGGTTTGGATATGAGGTGTTTCCCCCACCCCCAACTCCTGTGTTAATGCATTAATGTTCAGAGGTAAAGCGATTGGACTGTGAGAACTGTAACTAATTAGTCCATCCTAATTGGAATGGACTAACTGGGTGGTAACTGTAGGAAGGTGGGATGTGGCTGGGGGAGGTCCATCACTGGGGAGTGTGCTTTAGAAGGTATCCCTTTCTTTCTCTCTTTCTCTTTCTCCCCCCCGCCCCCTTCTTGGATGCCATGAGAGGAACAGCTTTCCTCTGCTGGACCATAATTTGCTGCCTCACCTTGGGGCTGTTTATGGACTGAGCTCTCTGAAACCCTTATCCCCATGTAAACTTTTCTTCCTCTAAGTTGTTCTTGTCAGGTATTTTGGTCACAGCAACCTAAAAACTGACTAGGACTGCTTCCATAGAATTTTCGCCATAAGAATTGTATTCCTAAAAGTTTGTACTTTCATTAGGATTGGATATCATTATCTGTCTGTAATTAGAGAATTGTTTTCTCTGCTAAAATCTTTACATCTCCGGGCAAAGGGGAAGCATTCATATTTCTTAGAAAAACCTCTGCCTTTGGTGGTGGAGAGGGGTGGTTTTTGAATAGTGCAGTAAAATGCATCACATGCAATTTTGTACTGTTTTTGCCACTACCTTGAACACATTCCTTTGTAATAAAGACTGGTTGCAGTTGAGAGTCTCAGTGTTTTTAGTTGTTCAGTCTGCCCTTAATTAATTTCTTCAGTTTCCAGTATGAATGTTGTGTATTATGACTTGAACAGCTCAGTCTTTGAGGATGTCGGCTGGTCAAATCCTCTTGCTGAGACTGGACTCTGGATTATTGCACCTCTACTTTGAAATTGCTACATTTCTTCCTCATAAATTTAGGCTCTTGTTCTAAATCATAAATCTTGAGGTCACAATTCAGTTTTCCACTTCCCATTTTGATGAAGGTGAATTTAAATGCCTCCTTACCTCCTGTGTTTCTCCTGAGCCAGAGGAAGGAGTTTTGCTTTTTTATGGTGCATCTTTCACTTAGTACTTCCAAAGCTTCAGTTGTCTTTATTCATTTTATTCCAACATGCTCTTCAGATTATCTTTATCAGTGCAGAACTCATCATGTGGCTAACAGTTCTTATTTGCTTGTTTCCATTTCTCGAAACATGTTATTTTTTTGTCTTATAAATTTTCCATAATTTTTTCCCCAAATTTTATTCTTGTCTTTAAGGAAGATTTCTATTTGAATCCTAATGTTTCTTAATGTCTTCATTTACAGTGACAGGGCAAAACATGAAGCAGTAGACTTAGTTATACGTCTGTTGAGAAGGGAGTCACCGTCTCTCTCCTGTGAGTTTTTCCATAAATATCATCTGTTACCGGTGCCCCAATGATGGTTGGAGCTCAGCTTCTAATGGTTACCCACCACTTGCCTTTCCTCAGCAATAAGTCTGAAACAACCTGGGTCTCTAGAAGTGATGGACCTCAGGTTTCCTGGAGACACTGAGGCTTCTCCAGCTTTCCTGGTTGAGAGGTTTCCCTTACTTGGCCTAGGCCCCAGCTTCTCCAGCTACGCTCTCTAAAGCTGCATTTTGAGAATCTTCTTGTCTTTCAGAAAGAAATTAAGCTTACAAAAAGTACATAATTTTTATATATACTTGGGGGAAATTCCCCTGTCTAAGTCAGACATCTGAATCTGAGTCTCAGCTCTGCTATTTGCTCAGCTGGGACTTTGATGAGTTAATTAACCTCTCTGGGCTTCAGTTTCCTGTGCTTTAAAATGAGGGTGATGACATGGTCTCAACGGGACTGTTGTGTTCAAATCTGATAACTTATGCAAAACATAGAACCCAGCACTGGGCATAGAACAGGTGCCCCATTGACAACAGTGTCTCCTCCTATCCAGCAGAAAGCTTAAGTTTCTGCCCAAGTGTACCTTCAGTTCTGAAATTTGGATTTTGTTTTGTGCATTATTTAATCTCCAGAAAAACAATGGTTCTGGAGAAAACTAATGGAGAAGAACTCAATCAGGAAAAGCTCAGTATTATTTGATTCATTTTATGACATTCTTATAATTTTGTTTTTAGGACACGGTAGTGGTTATACTGTTATTTTAATGTGTTTATTGAGATTTATAAGGTTTAATTATGTATTTTCTTTTTTCTTTTTTTTTGAACCAGGGATTGAACTCAGGGACACTCGGCCACTGAGCCACATCCCCAACCCTATTTTGTATTTTATTTAGAGACAGGGTCTCACTGAGTTGCTAAGGGCCTCGCTAAGTTGCTGAGGCTGGCTTTGAACTTGCGATCCTCCTGGCTCAGCCTCCCAAGTCGCTTGGATTACAGGCATGCGCCACCACGCCCCGCATTATGTAGTTTCATCTATCATAAAATTATTGCTTTTGCTTTTTTGTCAGTTTTTGCTGAATTGGTGTCCTTGAAGCTGGACGTTTTGTCTTTTTATATATAGTAATGAGAAAAAATATGAAAAGTGGGCAAGTAGCATAATTTACAGTGGCTTAATTTTGAGATAAAATGTCAAAATATCATAATACAGGGTTGGTACATTTGCTTCTTTTCAACTAATCCTGAATATTTTACATTTCCTCCTGATGTGAGGATTTTCCTTGGCTTTGCCTGTCATCTCTTTTGCATGCTTTAAATAAGTTTCTGTACATTGACTTAACTCGTCCTGGAGTTTAATGTAGGCTGTCCTCCTGGATTTGTTGCTTTTTGATAGGGCGCAGGCCTAAGTCATCTTCTGGGTTAATTGGACCAAATTGTTTTCCTGCAAGTTGGTGGTGAATTACAATGTATGAGCTCAGTTTGAGGACTCCATTCTAGTGTCCAGGGGCGTGGCTGCTGGAACTCATTAGGCGCTGCCATTACAGTTCAGATCTGGTGCCTGTGACACTAATTAACTGTGTGTCTTTGGACAAGTCACTTATATCTTCATGCCTTAGTTTCCTCATCTGTAAAATTGCATGATAATGCTTAATTTATTAGATTGTTGTAAAGGGTAAATGTGGTGATGTGTCAAAGGCCTATCCCATCACTTGTATACACCAAAGACAAACATTCACCATTATCATGTAGTGTAAATTTCGGTGTCTCTAAGACTTTGTCCTAAGTCATCTTAAAGTAACAACATAACCCAATTTTTTATGTTATTGGTTAAGAAATGAATTCTACAGCCAAGCTAATAGGAAAATATCATTTTGATACATACAACTAGGGATATAACTATTTTGAATTGATAAAAAAAAAGACCTATAGAGTATTAAACAGTAGCTAATTAACTAAAAAATTAACCCGGTGTCTTGAAGATGTTTAATATGACCAAGGACTAGTGTAGACATTGGAAGAATTTAGAATACTTTATAAAATTTTTCCATCATGGGATATGGCTCACCAAAACTGAAAATGAAACAAACAAAAAAACAAAAAGGAAGATTGTTCTCTGTGCCAAAGAAATAAATCACTACTGTACTCATGAAGTCATAAAATTTAAATCATCTCTATTTGAGTCAGATAACTTCACTGTGGTATTTGAACCACTGGTTCAAGCAGAACTTGGTGATATTTAATGACCTATTGTTCAAAATAAATTGATACTTGGACATTGCATCAGTATTAAAGTATAGTAAAATAATATGGTTGAAAAAAAGTTTTTCATTAAGCAATAAATAGACTTTATTTGTCTTTGTAATCAAGTGCTGCTGTGCATCAGGATTTTTTTCCCTTTTTACAATTGATTTGTTCCTTTTTTCAGAATGCTCTTAGAGCTAAGGCTCCCTAGTACTGTCACATACAGGCATTTCTTTATATGTTTCTCCTGCTTATTATCTGGAGGACAGAAGCCCAGCTATCATCTTCTCTGGGGTGGTGTCAATGTTCAAAAAGGGCATGGTTTTTTTTTTTTAATTTTTTTTTCAGTTGTCAATGGATCTTTATTTTATTTATTTATTTATATGCGGTGCTGAGAATTGAACCCAGTGCCTCATACATGTTAGGCAAACGCTCTACCACTGAGCCACAACCCCAGCCCTGGAATGGTTCTTCAAGATCTACTTTTTTCAAGTGAGGTGCCAGTTTTATAGCTGCCATTTGGGAATTCCTTGCCAGGACTACGTTTGAAATTTGGATAACTGAAAAAGGCTCAGCCATTGGTTGCAGGTTGGATGTTGTAAGTTCCCTTTTATAGAATGGGAAGAGGAAGCAAAGAGACTGGCTTTAGGGAATGAAATCCTATTATTTAGATTACTGAACAAACAGGCAAAACTTTCAGGAAAGAGGATGAGAAATTATTTTCATTTCTCAGCATCACATTTCATGCATGTTCTGGTCAACTTTTTTTTTTGCCACTGTCGCCAAAACACCTGACAACAATTTTAGAGGAGGAAAAGTTTATTTGGGGGCTCACATTTTCAGAGGTCTGAGTTCATAAACAGCCTGCCTCCATTGGTCTGGGTCTAAGGTGAGGCAGAACATTGTGGCCAGAAAGTGTGGTGGAGAGAAACTCAGGACATGGCCACCAGGAAGCAAAGAGAGAGAGAGAGAGACATAGAGACAGACAGACAGACAGACAGAGACAGACAACTGAGATGGGGGTGGGGAGGGAGGCAGAGGGAGCATTTTGGTCACCAGGCACAAAATATGTACTTCAAAGGCATGTCCCCAATGACCCATCTCCTGCAGTCACACTCTACCTGCCCATAGTTACCACCCAGTTAATTCCTCTCAGGCGGATTAATGTACAGATTAGGTTCAGGCTGTCATAGCCCAACCATTTCACTTCTAAATTCACATTGTCTCACACATGAGCTTTTGGGGGACACCTCATATCTAAACTATAACCATGTACAACATCTAACTAAACATAAGCTTTTTGTGTATGTGTGTGTGTGTGTGTGTGTGTGTGTAGTGCCAGGGATTAAACCCAGGGCCTTGTGCATGGGAGGTAGCACTCTCCCACTGAGCTATATCCCAGTGCATCATAAGCTTTTTTTTTTAATTTTTATTTTTTATTATTTTTATTTTTACAGACTTCATTTTGATTCATTGTACACATATGGGATACAAATTTTCATTTCCACCATAAGCTTTTAAAAACAGTATTTCAGATGTTGCTTGATGCTTAAATAGCTTAGATGATTTTAATTTGCATGTGGAAAATTAGTATAGTTTGTTAAATTGCATTTTAGCTTTAACAACCATAGATGTGGACATAGAAACACTTAGTAATGAACTGCTGCATAAGCAGGTATTAGAAGTTTTATCATTCAGTTAATTTCTGTTATTACCTTGCTGGTTTCTGTGAAATTTATCATTTTTTCAGGAAATATCTATGACCTCAGGTAGATTTGGCATCTCCCCTGTTTTCTTTTTGATGTGACACTCAACAAAATAATTTCATTTTTGTAAACTCAATGAGTTTCTTTGAAGTAATTATTTGCTCTTATGCAGTATGATTTAACTTTAGCAGGTTTGCTGTCTAAAAGGGGTCAGAAAGATTAAAACTTAAAATAGGTTCCTCAAGATCTACTTTTTTGTCAATGAAATATGGGTATTCCTAGTAATAAATCAAGAAAAATTGGATATTTGTACTGTATTAGGGTCAAAAGCACTTAGTATTTCTTGATACCTTTGTAGACAATGGAAACTAATTTTATATTGATCAGGTTATTTCATGGTCTGCAGAGAAATGATAGGATTTTTGGATTTCCACATTGAAATGAAGACTAATTCAGGAAGAACTTACTTACCACTGAATGGTTGGATATTGTGAGGATATTCAGATTCTACTTATTATCTATACAAAGGAGAGCAGGAGAAGGTTTAAAGAATGCTGGTCTGAAAAGAAATCCAAGTCAACTTTTAGCTACCTGTGTCAGTGGAAAAATGGGAAGCCAACTTGAATAAGTCAGGAGTTGAACGATCTGATTACTATAGAGCAAACCTGTTTCCTCCTCAAATAGGATCATAAAGGTTAAAAGTTCTTGAAACTCTGGAATTGGTAGTATTTCAAGGAATAAGACAGATTTGAAATTCTCAGCAGCAGGCTATCTTCTGTTTCAAATCTTTCTACCTCCCTCCTTTCCTTTCTTTTTAAATTTAAGTCAGTTTTTTTCAGTAGCAAATTTTGATACAAGCAAAAGAGTTCCAATATTAGGGTCTAAATCTGTTTTTCTTTTTTGTAGTCATCTTACAGGGATGTATGATGAAAACTCATGACTGTATTTTGTAATAACAATCAGAAAAAAGTTAGCTGTTCTCCCCATAGATAATTGCAATATTACCGTAAGTCCAAAAATCCATAAAATCACTGAAATCCTTCCTCAACTATTACTATATTAGCTTTATATTTCTTTTTATGGTAAGATTGCTATCTACTGCTCAAACAATATTTTATTGTCATAAGTTGTTCTGAATTTAAGTTGGTATTCTTTGTTCCAGAATTCCAAAATTGTACATTGTTGAAATTTGGTGAACAAGTTCAAGTATGACACATCCTTCCCAGCAGTCTATAATATTCTTTTAGTCTGCATTTTGCATCTTCCTTCCATACTGAAAATTCATAGTTGTTTATTATAGTGTACCATATACAACAATTAATAAATTCCATATTCATTTTAGTTTCTTTGGACCTTGTCCAGTATCCATGTATATGGCTACCAGAATTAAGGACAACTTGATACAGGTGAAGAATAAATTTAAAATTTTCTTCAGTTAAATTTGTGATTAATTCCTGGAGTTAAACCTTAACTTTTAGCTATGTTATTTTTTGTACTCCATTCATTTGATGAAAACATTAAGCAAATAGGATGGTAGTGTTTCCCAGTGGAACTCTGAGTCCCTGAGAGTTGGGCCTGTTACATTTACCTCTTCAGGTTTTTAAAGCCCCTATTTTGTGTGATGAAGCAGTAAATCAGGGAATAGCTTTTCATAAACTTCTCCAGATGTTGAACTGACTAGGGGAACTTTGAATACCTTTTTAGTGCAAGGAAAAAAATATTGTAGTCTTAAAAAGTTTTTAATGCAGTGAATTGAAATGCAATTAGAATGACAGTTTATATCATCTTTGCTCACTGAACTAGCATGAACAAACTTGAAACCACTGGCTTACTAAATACAACTGTAGACATTTCAGTTAACTATAATTAAGAACAGAGAAAAACCTGCATTTTTTCTTTCTTTTAAAATGTGGCTACTGGGCTGGGATTGTGGCTTAGTGGTAGAGCACTTGCCTAATATGTGTGAGGCATTGGGTTCGATTCTCAGCACCATATAAAAATAAATAAAGATCTACCAACATCTAAAAATATTAAATAAAATAAAATGTGACTGTTAAGTACAGTTGTGTTGCTTAATAATGAGGGTACAACCTGAGAACTGCATTGTTAGTGATTTTGTTGTAGGAACAGTATAGCATATATTTACACAAATTAAAATGGTTGCAGCATGACTATGTGAGATAATATTATAGGATCACTGCTGTTTGTGAGGTCTATCATTATCCAAAATATTATGCAGCTCATGACTGTATAAGGATTTAAATCAACTTACTAAAAATTTGATTCCTTTGTAAAAGGACAAAATAAAGTTATTCATACTCTTAAGTAAATTTCTAATTTTTAATGTAATTAAATTAACTATTTTATAGTTATAATGTTTAAGGAATATTTTTTACCAGCTGCCTCTTTAAAGTATCGTAAATGCTGTTGTTGACCTTGAGTCTCTCTCTTGCTTTGCCCATTCTATTTTGCCTTTCAGAGTGCTACTTTCACCTTCACCTTCAATAAATCTGTACTTTGCCTGTTAAAAATATAAATAAATAATAAATAAGTAAATGCTATTGTTAAACCAATATTGACTTTAGCCACCTCCATTTTATAGAACAGGGCCTGGTCCATAATAGATGCTCAGTAAACACTTGTTGACATGTTGAAGTAGTGGCTATATTTTCTGTGTAACATTACTTTTTCTAGTCAAATTCTCAATGGTTTTTAATATATTTTAATTACCATCAAGGCCCTTTTGCTACTTCTATTTCATTACCTTTCTAAAGCTATTTTTATTAGATTTAATTCAAATGTAAAAATTGTAGGAAAATATATGAAAATATGTTCATGTTTGAACTTTTATTTTAAACATGTTTTTATGTCTAGAAAGATAACAAAAGAAATTGTTAGAAAGATGGCTTCTAGGACTTGGGAAATGGGATATTAGTGAGAAGGAAGACTTTTTTAAAAAAATAATTTTTTAGCTGTAGATGGACACAAAATCTCTATTTATTTTTATGTGGTGGTGAGGATCGAACCCAGTGCCTCATAGGTATGAGGCAAGCCCTGCACCAATGAGCTACAGCCCAGCTCCAAGAAGGAAGACTTTTAATTAAGAAATTCAGCAAATAATTTTAAAATGCCCATTATGTGGCAGATGCTGTGCAAAGCGTTGGTATGTGGTAATGACCAAGCCAGACATTATCCTTCTCTTCATTCATCTTACATCCCAGTGGAGGAGCCAGAAGTTTAATACACACATGTGCACAAACACATTCTACACAAGCATGCATATGTACTTATTTACCTCGAGTAATGAGTAATATGAAGGGAGGAGAGAGATGCAGTGTAAGAGAATTATAAGAGAACTAATTTAATTTGGGGAGTTAGGGAGGCCTCTCCTAGGAAGTGGTCTTTGAACAGAGACTTAAAGGGTGAGTTGCAGTTACCTAGGTGAGAAGAGGGGGGGTGTTCCATGTGGAGGAAGCCATTTTAAAACAATTGTGAGGCAGTAAAGATTTAGCTAACTAGAACTGGAAGAAAAATGCAATTTTATCATTTGCAGGAAAAGGATGGAACTTTAGACTGTTATGTTAAACGAAATAAGCAAACTCAGAAAGTCAATGGTCTTGTGTTTTCTCTTCTAATTGGAAACTAGAGGGGAAAAAGGAAAATAAAAGTGGGGGCAGAATTTCATAAGAAATGAAGGGAGATCAACAGAATAGAAGAAAGGGACCAGGGAGAGGGAGGAGGGAAAAGAAAGGGGAGATACTGGCTAATGATATTGGCCAAATTATAATGTTATGTCCTGTGCATGTACAAATAT
The DNA here is from genome assembly GCA_020662805.1 of Glaucomys volans. Taxonomy (NCBI): domain Eukaryota; kingdom Metazoa; phylum Chordata; class Mammalia; order Rodentia; family Sciuridae; genus Glaucomys; species Glaucomys volans. Next base: position 881,539 of record JAJEJO010000425.1, read on the forward strand.
GTAACAGTGCCACCATTATGCATAATTATCTATAGCAGTAAAATATATGGAAAAATAAGTAAAATAATTGCAGGAAATTTACATATGTATTATGTGCATGATATATAATTCAGGACATTTTTTGTTACGTATAACAACAGTATTATAGGAAACTTTTTTAGAAGTTGCATTGAAAAAATTTAAGTTGAAAGGTTATATTTCTAAAAGAGAGAAAGAATGTGGCACAATATTAATTGTTAAGTCTAGGTTGAGGTTATATAAATGTCCATTCAACTATTTTTTAAAGTATTTTGAATTTAAAGATTTTTCACAATAAAAGGATACATACACTAAAGTGAAAGAGGAGGAGTAAGAGGAAGAAGACAAGGATAGGGAGGGAGAGGAACACACAAACACATTGCACACATACAGGTATGCATACTTATTTACTTCCATTGCACACATACGTGCATGGCAGGGAAAGGTGGGGAGAGGAAGATCTGAAAGAAGAGTGCCACTCAAGTAGGAAGAGGAACAAAGAACGTGGGATGAAGATGGAGAGGAGCAGATAGGTCAGAAAAGGCAAGATTGGCAGTTTGAATTTTGTTTTAAAGTGCAGTGAGAAATTATTAAAAAAATTTAAGCCCAGGATATATATTTTTTACGTGATAATAAGTAATCCCCTTGAGAAATGGGGTTCACTTGAACTAGGGGCAGCTTTTTAAAGGAGTCATTTTATTTATTTATCAATGAGCTTAACACTTAGAACCAAAATGTTCAGGACAGGAATTTTTCATGAATGTTAATTGAAAAGAAAAATATGCATAATCACAGTTTTGAAATCCTATATGCATTTCTCTACAATAAATTTGATGACACTATTGTTGGACATTTTATTTTTTCCAGCTTCTGATATTGAGTCCTTATTTTGTATAATATGGCACTATCATGGAATATTTGCAGTTCTTTTTGTCATTATAGACTTGCTTTAAACTGAAGCCATCAAAGTGGTATGTGTTTAAAATAGGAAGATGTTTCATTAATAATTCTCAGTGTAATAAAAAAGATGTATAGAGAAATATTTACTGGAAATCATATAGGTTTTACACTCCAAGTACCATGTTATTTTTGTTTGGTCTGTATGTATATATGTATGTATTTATTTTCCTGTTGAAACCTCAAAGAGTTGGTATGTATTTAGACATTATTCTGTTTTAGTTTATTCACATCAATTAATACTTCTATTTAAGTATCTATCTAGAATCAGGTTAGAAGCAATGGAATCAGGTTTGGTCTGGTAGGTCAAGATGAGTTGTATACAAGATCACAGTCAAAAAATGAAGTTACTTTAAATTTAAAGTAGAAGAATAAATGTAGTGTGACATGTTAGGCAAAATCTGGGGAAAGCATAATTAGCAAAGGATAGTAGAAATGTTATTTGTTAAAACCTGAATTGTAACAGTCGATTAATTTCTCAACAGGAAACAGCAAAGCAGTTAACAAACATCATCTGTCAAAAACAGAAAAGCAGGCTAAAGAACTACATATATGAAGTTTATAAATTATGAAATTGAAAACAATATTCAATAGTGCTTATTTTAATGTCCTTTATAGATATTTTTGTGATACTGATTCATTTCAACAAACTTCCCAAAATCATGTTAATATTTATATATATGTTTATGTATATGCATATTTATGGACTTCATATATATATACATATGCATGTATATATGAGCTTATGAATTCCTTTAGATGTAGGATTTTCCTACTTTGTACAAATTGAGTGTATTAGAGAAAGAATCTACTCATGATTTTGTTTAGTTTCTCTGTGTATATATATATGTTTATTCACATAAGTGTGCATTGGAAATATATATACACATTTATGTTTGTACTTTAGTTTAAAATTGTGTTAAAATATGAACAACAATATTATTTTCTACTTTAACTACTTTGGTGACAATATGTTGGTATTAATTACATTTTCAGTGTTGTAAAACCATTATGAATATTTCCAAAAGTTTTTCATCACCTCTAACAGAAACTACATTTTTAAATACATCTTTGTTGAGTTATAGTTCATATGCAATAAGATAAACCTACCTAAAGTGTACAATCCAGATACTATTAAGTTATTTCCAAGAGTTGCACAACTATTTTCAAAGTCAATCTTAGAATGTTTTTATCATCCAAGCAGAAAACCCTGTATTCATTAGTGGTCACTATTTTCCCCAAGTCCTCCTTCCTCCAATGCTAGTAACCTCCTATTCTACTATGGAGATTTGCTCATTCTGGTTATTTCTATATATAAAGGAAATCATATAATATGTGGTCTTTTGTGACTGACTTCTTTTACTTTCCTGTTTTCAAGATTCATTCATTTTGGAGCATCTGTCATCACCTCATTCCTTTTTTATTGCTAAATAATATTCCACACAGTGTTCCCACTTTTTGGCTGTTATGAATAATGCTGCCATGAACATCTGTGTGCAGATTATGTGTAGACATACGTTTTCATCTCTTTTGGGTATATATCTACAAGTGGAATTGCTGGATTCCATGGTAATTCTGTGCTGTAACTATTTGAGGGGTTGCCAGGCTATTTTACAAAGGGATTGCCCTATTTGTCAATGCCATCACCAGTGTATGATGGTTCTGTTTTCTGCACAATGACCAACACTCATTGTTACTGTCTCTTTGATTGTCATCCTATGAAGTGTGAAACAGTATCTTCTTGTGTCTGTGATTTGCATTTATCTGATGGATAATGGTGTTGAACATCTTTTTATGTGCTTATTGGCCATTTGTACGTTTTCATTGGATGTCTATTCAGGTCTTTTGCTTATCTATTTTAAACATGGAAAGTTTCTATGAAAAGTTTTTTATATTTCCACTTAATGTAGAAATTAACCTATAAAGAATATTAAACTATACATTCCAAATCACATAGCTGCAGAAACGGAAAACAGCATCACGGATGACATCTAAAATATATACTATTTTTTAATCATTTTCTTTAATAAACATGTATTTATTTGATCAACAAATAATATAATTTATGCTTTTTCCTTAGAAGCAAAGTATTTACTTTGAATTTTATTTCCAATTTTAAATAATGTGCTTATGTCTATGAAAAAATAATCTAAGAAAATCTCAGCAACTTATTTTTGATAGCAACAAGAAATTGGCTTCTGTTATTTCAAAAGCTCACATGTCTGCTTCTAAGCCTTCTTCTCTTTCCCAGATCATTAGGTCTGGAAAGGGCAAGTTGGCTAAAACCAAATCAGAGTTCCAGAAACAAGACTTAACTGCAACTGCACATTACATTGGCTTTTTTTTTATTAGTTCCTTTTAGTTATACACAATATTAGGGTTCATTTGGCATAATTATACACTTCTGTTAATCTTTTAACTGGGTTGTCTTTTTACTGTTGCAATCTAAGAGTTATTTATATATTCTAGATTCACATCTCTTACGAGATACAGGATTTGCAAGTATTTTTCCCATTCCTCAAAAATTATCTTTTCACAGTAGTTTCTTTTTGAAATTCTACTATTGCTTCTCTCTGATTTCTAATTATATTATGACTTATTTTGGGAAACTCAACTGGTTATGGTGTGTACTTACCAGTGGCATACTGAGAAAGGTCTCAGAGCCAGTGAAATCCTTTTCCTACTCCTCTCTGTGCTGTAGCATTCAGGAAGCTTTTATTTTGGTACCTGATAATGTGCTGAATATTGTGACCAACTTTTGGGGATATAAGGATGGACTCATTCTCAGTAAACTTACTGTCTAGTGGATAGATGTGAAAAAGTTGAGTTGTCAGGAAAAGCATTGTATCTTTACAAAGGAACATTTATTTTAGTAGATTTATAATCTTGCAAGTAGCTGAAGGAGACTTGAATATCATTGAGTATATTTCACTTCATGGTGTGTAAAACTAGTCTGGTACAGTGACAAATGGTCTGTTTCCTCACATTTTCTACTGCCCATCAAAGCTCTTAGCTCAGGCTCTCTATGCTTTGGAAACTCATGTTGATTCATTACTTCTGTCATTTCCTGAGCTGTTTCTTTTCTCTGCATGTACCCAAGTTGGTTTGGCACCAAGATCTACCTGAAAGCTTAGCACTGGTGCCTGTCTGATTACTGATGATCTTTTTGTCTCCAATTAGAGTAGTGCTGTTGAACCTTAATTGTGTCTTAATTAATAGTCTTATATTTGAATACTTAGTTGCCCTCATAGTTTGCATGAATCATAGAATTCGGGTTGTTCACTACCTTGGGCAGTGCTCATGGAACTGAACAGAAGAAACATGACTCAAGCAAGGTGTTTCTGTTCTAACTTTGCAAATCAGTAGAAGTAAAACAGGGAAACATACTCAAAGCAGAAATCAGAGAGGTGGGTCAGCAGATGCAGGAGGTAATTTTACATATATATATTTGCTGAGGATCGAACCTAGGGCTTCACACACACAAGGCAAGTACTCCATCAGTGAACTTCACCCCCAGCCCCCGTATAATTAATTAAATGAGCCGATGGCAAAGAAAATGTAAAACTTCACAGTTTCATTTTAGGCTATTTAAAATTTCCCTTTTGTTTCAGCTTTTCATGCGGTGGGCAGATTTAGGGTGCCCACTTGGAACTCATATAGATTTGAAGCTTTTCACTTCACACATGTTGCCTAAATATGTGCACATAGTTTTTGCTTTAGCTACTGGCCTAGTAAAAGCCTCTTGTGAATGCTTATCACCTTGTAAAGTAGTTACCAGAGCTACAGTAAAAATTGCCTGCAAGTGAAAAGACTTTGACTTCCCTAGAGAGGGAATAGAAAACATATGAGACAAACAGCAGCAACTGAAATTATCTGACACAGAAAGTAGCAGAATGCCAACCAAATGTCCTGTCCCTAAAGTGTTTTATACCTTGTTTTTTTAAGGTTTCCTATGTGCTTTTTTTAAAAATTTACTTATTGATTCATTGAACACAAATGGAGTACAGCTATTGTTTCACTGGTTGTACACAAAGTAGAGTCACACCATCTGTGTGTTCATGCATGTACACAGGGCAGTGGTATCTGTCAAACATTCTGTTATTATTTTTACCCCCCACCCCGCCCCCACCCCTCCCTTCCCTCTATGCTATCTATACTTCCTCCATTCTTGCCACCCTTC
>JAJEJO010000425.1:900498-967013 GCA_020662805.1 Glaucomys volans
CTTTCAGTGCTAGATTGAATTTAGAACCTCACTTATGCTAAGCAAGTATTCAACCACTGAGCTACTTCCCTGGCCCCTAAATAGATAGTTTTAAAAATTGTATATCATAATTAGAAGAAATACCAATTGTTATTCAATTTTATATTATGGAAATTAATATCACAAAATTATCATTTGCCAAAATACATGTAAAAAGAAATATTTTGAAAAAAATATGATAGATGTTTTCCAGTTTAATGAATAAAAATAGAATGGCATTTTTATGGATTTCTTGATATTTATGGCATTCTTTAACATAATTTTTGGTAATTTTTATTGTCCTAAATACATTCTTTATCATCAACTTTATATTCATAGTTTGTATTTTTTTCTTTAAAAGTTGTATAAGCTTCAGACCTCTTACAACCTGTGCCCACTCTATCCATAATCACTAGTCTTTAATGGGAATATATACATAGATGGTGTGCATATTCCAGAAGGCATAAAGTGAGGAGTAGAAGACCCCCTTTCCATGCTCATTTCCAAATCCCAAAAGAAAACAATTAACCTTCTTTGTTATTTTCCACAATTGTTTAGGTATGCTTTGCCCAATAAAGTGGTCACTAGCCATATGACTAAGATACTAAATTTTAAATTTCACTAAAATTTAATTGATTTAAATTTTAAACCAGTATTCAGTTTTGTTATTAGAAAACATTTAAGTGTTTTTAAAACAGCTTGAGTATATAAATTTACTTTTATAGCTGTAAATTTTGTGAAATGCAAAGGACAAACAGTACTATGTGAACATTGGACATGTGTGCATGTACTTTTTTTTTCACAAACAAGATCATACTCTGCATGTATTATTTTCTGTCTTAGCTGCTTATCTATATGGTTTGTGTATCTTGCCATTGCAACTTATGATGTATCTCATTCACTTATTAGCTGCATAATATTCTATTTGTACAGTCTTCACACAGCTGCTGAAGTGATTTATTAAAAAGTAAAAATTCATATCAGTTCTGTGTTCAAAACCCTATAGTAGCTACACTATAAGTCTATCACAAAAGTAAATCTCAAATCTTAGGATACACCTAAGGCCTGACATGTTCTGTTCCTACTGGTATTCTGCCCAGTTTAATGTAGGGTGGGCATCTATTACTCTGTAATGTGGTGGTTAAGATGCAGGTACTCATTCTGTTTATAAATATCCACAAATATTACTAGTAAAGCAAAGACCTTCCATTTACAGGATTTAAAGTCTTGTTTAGTTTTTCATTTATCTGACCATCACCAGAGCCTTTTAAAGTAAAGACATCCATTTTTCCTCAGTAATAGCACTCACTGAGGTAATCCAAACCTTGTTAACCAACATAAAAAATGATGCAGGCCCTCTCTAATCAAGAGCACATTGAAAGGAGGAAATAGTGTTATGGTAGATAGCTGAAGTATACTGTCTTAAGAATTTGGTGCTTCTTTATTGCTAGATTGAATTTCAGAACTCAGAGTCTAAATTTTCCCTTTCACATCTGGTGGCACTCTTTTTTAATCAGTGTGCAAAAAGGAGAAAAATCTGTTTGTCTCTTCTCTATGCCTCTCACTACAGTCCAGCCTGTGCCAGGCTTAAGGAAAAGACTTTTGCATTGGCAAACATACTCCAAATTGGTTTCCAAGCATATTCAAAGCAGAGTTTTGCAGGAAAAAATTAATTTAAAAAAAATCAGAGTGGTAAAGGATAGAAAGCTATTTTAAAAATTAAACAATGATAACTAAAAATGTGTTGGCTAACTGTGTGTCTAATGTTGATGTCCCACTGCCACTAGTGGGACTCCTTGGATCACTGTAAATCTACAACTTAAGAATGTTGAATTTAGAGCACTACAATCATTTGAGAGCTAAAGGGATCATGATGCAAGATATGGTGATAGTTACACATATGTGGACTGGCACACATTCATCACTGATTAAATGTGTTGGATGAACAAATGAATAAACACATAAACCATACTGCTTTTACTAAGTAGTATTTTTTAGAGCTTTGTGCCATGGGAGGAGGGGACTTAAGAAATCAGAGTGGATTAAGCAGAAGGAAAGGACCACATAGTGATGGCAGAGAAGCTATAAACACTAAAACTGAGGACAGTATGAGGTAGGACCCCATAGAACAAGATATTGAAAAGACAGTCTTCTGTGTGAGACCGGGCAAGAAACATTCCCAGTTTGGAGTTACTAGCACGTTTTAGTCTGAGGTTTTAATGAAATCAGAAATGAAGACCTGTGGGTTTGGGCCTGGTAGATTGACCAAAAAGGAGTTTGTCAGTGTTTCGGAGATGTTGAGAATTAAAGCATGTCTCAACTCAGTATCACTGAGATTATTGATGAAGAAACTGACAGAAAACCTAACTTTGTTTGGCTTAAATGAAAAGGAACATCTATTGGCTCATATGACCAAGCAGTCCTTGAATTGGACTGATTTCAGAGCCTTATTTAAGGTTCTAATATGGTCCAGAATCTCTTTCTTTGCATCTCCTTCCCTTTGTGTTTAGGTTTCATCTTTAGTTTGGCTGTCAAATGAATGGCTACAATAGCTCCAAGCAGGTTCTACTGTTCTTCCATGAATTTGATGGTCACTATCATTTCCCAAACTCTGGCTTGCCCTCCTACTCTACAAGGGTATCTTTTGATGAATAAGTTTTTAATTTTAATGTTGAATTTACCAATTTCACCTTCTTATTAGGACTTTATGATTGCCTACCTTAATATCAAGAAAACATTCATTTATTCATCTTCTAGACATCTTTACTGTTTTGCTAATCACAGATTTGTAGTCTGCTTGGTATTCGTTTAAAGTTTCTAGAGATTCTACCATGCAGCCAGGGTTGAGGATTTCTGGCCTTGATGCTGAGAGTTTTCCTGAGATTCTTGTATACTGCCATAGCTAGCATGTGGGTTGCCCTAGAGGAAATAATAAATTTGATAGAACCCCTGCATGTTGATTTGTTATAAATTAACACACAACTTCTTTGTTTGAAATGAATGAGATTTTGCCTTTCTTTAGGAGTTGAGTTACCATGTTAATGAAGAGAGAGAATATGTAAATGGTTTAGTGGTTAGTAAAAAGAGAAAAGTTCAGAAATGGTATCTATGCATAAGCCACTATCAATTATACTATGTATTGAAGGTGTCCTTTTGGATTCCAAGATCCTGAGACTTGAGCATCAGGACTTCCTGATTCACTTATTCTTTCTTCCTTCCTTCCTTCCTTCCTTCCTTCCTTCCTTCCTTCCTTCCTTCCTTCCTTCCTTCCTTTCTTTCTTTCTTTCTTTCTTTCTTTCTTTCTTTCTTTCTTTCTTTCTTTCTTTCAACATTGTTATACTATGAGATATCCAAGATGTGAGAAAATAAAATTATTCCAGATGGTGTTACTTTTTTTCATATTTTAGAATGTTTCCACATAATCCTTTCCTCAAAAGAAGAGTTCCCCTTGGAATTTCTTCTGTTATTATTTGTATTCATTTTTAAACCTTGACAACCATGTGAACGCAGTACAGGTGGTTTTTTAAGAGAGTGATTTATAAAGTCAAGTTCTTAAATTACCAAAGGAAAGCTGCTTTAAACTTATTAAATATGTTTTGAAGCCAGATGTAAATGAGGTAACTTTTTTGAAGATGAGTTAATTTACAGATATTTGGCAATTCTAATTTTGGATAGACAGAAAGGCAGAATAACATTGATTGCATGTCTAGCTCTAGCTAGAGTCCTGGCTCTACCACTTGCTAGCTGAATAGCCTTGAAAAGTCCTGCAGCCTCTCTGAAATGAACGTGAGAACAATTTCCACCTTCAGAGTTGCATGGATTAAATGGAAAATGTTGATAAAGCTGTCAGTGTCTGTTATGTAGCATGTGCTCACTAAAGCTTAGTTATGTTGTTGGTTCTACTACTGCCACCATTCCAGAGGCTGCAGCAGGTTCTGAGTTGTGTTAGATGCTATCTCCTTAGGCTCCACCTAGACTGGGGCCATTAGGGTAGGGAGGGACAAAGAAAGTAGAAATGCAGAAGTGGAGGGAAGGTTTTAGAGTATTATTTATTTAAAACTTTAAAAAATGTGTTTGCTTGGTTGGCATTTTGTTGTTGTATCTTGAGAACCATTTGCTTTTTTCATTCCTTTCTGTTGTATACCCTATTTCAGTAATTTTGAACCATTCCCCATGTAGACTACCAAATCTTGTTCCCCCCCATTTTTGCTGATTCTTTGTAGCAAATATCTCAAAAGACAAAAGTGTAAATGCTATGTTAGATATTTTTATCTTGAAATTTTATTATGCAGTAATTAAGCTTTACAAAAGTTATGAGATTTAATATAATAAGCTTTCACCTAGCCTACCAGCTAGCTTTAGAAGTGAGACGTGATAGATGAATATCATAGAAGCTGTCTTTGGATCCTTTTTGCTCCCATGAACATAGTTACTCATTCCTATGCTATTTCATTATATTCTTCCCACATATATATATAATTATAAGCTGTAAGTATCATTATTTTGTTTATTTGAAAATTTTATATATGCTGTCATTTTGTCTGAAATTTGCTTTCTTTATTCAGCATCACTTTTTTTTTTTTCAGATTCATCCATGTTTGTAGCTCTAGTTGTTTTTAACTACAGTATAGTCTGTCTGCCTTCCTCCTCCTGCTCCTGTGTGTGTGTGTGTGTGTGGTGGTAGGACTGGGGATTGAACCCAGGCACTCTCTCCCACTGAGCTACATCCCCAGCCCTTTTTATTAAAAAAAAAAAAGATTAATTTTGAGATAGGATCTTGCTAAGTTGCTGAGGATGGCATTGAACATTCGAACCTCCTGCCTCGACCTCTGAAGTAGTTAGGACTACAGACATGGGCCTCCACACCTGGCTTGTGTAGTATTTCCTTGCATGGCGATATCACAATTTATTTATCTCTTCTCCCAGTCATATGCATGTATGGTACCTGCCCCCACTGTAGACAACGCTGTCACTGCCACAGACATTTCTGTATGTATCCTGCCTCACAGATCTTTTTTGGTTTGGTTTTTTTTTATACAGGAAATGAATTGAGGGAGGGCTGATAGATTATGGGGGCTTTGGTTTTTTCATCACAAAATTGAGCTAGCACTTTTCTAGTTCAAATTGCACTTTATATGGTTACTTAAATTGGATAGTTTGAAATATTAGATTTTGTTATAACTAACTTCATATTGCCATGAATATGGATTTTATGCAGAATATGGATTTTATTTTTGCAAGGATAAGTTCCATTTTTAATTTTTTGAGAACCAAAGCATAAAATACTAGAAATGCTCATTAATATGACACAAGACACTAAACCTTCCTCTTCCTCCAATTTTATTTGTCTTTTCTGGAATCTAGTAATTACAAGTGCTAATAATTTGGAATAAATGTAATTATACATGTATTTAAAATATGTCATCTACACATGCTGAATACGCTTCATCAGGCATCAGCCAGATAGAGCATTCAGTTCCTCTGCTTGATTCCACAAGAGTTCTGAGCGAATCATACTTTTTGAGTCCTTTTTAAACCCGAAGGAAAATTTACAGACTTACTCCATTCTATTATTCTTTGTGACTTTCTCTTTCTATTGTCTGTTGCCTAAATGAAAACCTATTAAGTAAGATAATGAATAGGAAAAGTACTCTCTTGAAGAAATAAGCACTTGGGAAACTGAAGTAATGAGAGATTAAACTTACTGGGAGGACCTGGAAAGGATTCTGGAAAGGAGAATTTAAATTGGATCTTAAAGGGTGAAGACCCTAAAAGTCTATGACAAATTGATTATGTGGAAGGAGAAATGGGGAGACTTTTCAGGCAGAATAAACAGATTGAGCAAAGAAATAGTGTCATATTTAGGGAACAGTGAGTGAGAGAAATGGCCCAGGCCTTTCTGGGTGACAGTCTCCCCTCCTTTCCCCCCTTCTACTCTTTGTGCCAATGTTAAAATATGGCTGTATACTCTTTGACACTTTTCCATTGAACAGTGGTTCTATGTTCCCTCTTGAATCTGGACAGGCTTATGACTACATTAGCCAGTAGAGTATGATACAGACTGGTTTACAAGGGTCCCTCACAAAAGGTCTCCTGGCTTTTGTACTATTCCCTGGACCACTTGCTTTTGGAGCCCAAAAAGTCCAACCAGTTTGAGGCCATTATGCTGAAGAGACCATGCATGAGGATGATCTGGTTGATAATCCCAACTGAGCTCAACCTTCTAGCTACTCTGCCCATTTGAATAAAGTTGTCTTGGACCCTCCAGAATAGCCTATTAGCTGAATACTAAAACCCAGAGTGACCTTTCATTTTTCCACACAGAACAGAAGCAGCACTCAGCTCTGACTGAATTTCTGACCAACATACTTGGGAGGTATAATAGAAATAGTCATTGTTTTAAATTATAAGTTCGAAGTTATATGCCAACATAAAATTGGAACACCAACCAAACTCAAGGGGGATGGTGACCTGAATGCTTGTGGATGAGAGTATTCAGTTATCTAAAACTTCTCCCTCAAATATACTACTGAATGCAATTTAGAACTTCTAGCAGGAGGATTGGAGAGAATTCCAGGCAGAAGAAATTCCATTAATGATAGCAAGTTGGGAAGAACAGGGCACATGTAAAGCAGATGCAAATTAGTTTTGACTGGAAGTAGGGCACCTTTTGGGGAAGAGTGAAAGACTAGACTAAAAAAGGTTAAAGACATGGTACAAAGGGCTTGAATATGAGGCCGAACCAGTTGTACCACACAACCACAGAAGTCTTTTTGCAAAGAGAAGTTATACTAGTGGAACTCTTCTGTAGGTGATATTTTCAGCTGTTTGTAGGATAGATTGAAGTGTGTAGACATTCGAGGATCCATTTGGAAGCTTTTACAGGATGTTATTTGCAAGAGTGATTTATAATGGCTACAGCCAGAATGAAGACTAGAAAATAGATAGAAAACACTGTGGACAGGGCTACCATTCAGTGTTCTCTGAATTAAAAAGGCACACTTCTTTAACATGTTTTACTTCCCATATGTGAGAAAATTGTTGTTTTTCTATAATATTTATATATAAATAAAAATACAAATATAAGTAAATTATATAAAGTTATTTGTAAATATCTATATATTAGAATAAGACACTTGACTGCCACCTGCTGGAAATTATTAAAATAAATATATTATACACATCTATAGCGTGAACATTCCTGCCCTCAGATGTGGCACCCCTGTGCATCCCACAACTTGTACTACCTTGTCTGTGACTTTAATTATATAGGTGGGTATGATAGGACTTGTTATCAAAGAGAAAGAATGGATAGTAGGGAGGTTGGTGGTAACATTAATAGAATTGGAATCTAAATGGGGAATAAATTAACAAAAGCATTTTTTTTTTTTTGGGGGTACGGAGGACTGAACCCATGGGTGCTTAACCACTGAGCCACATTCTCAGCCCTTTTTTAATATTTCATTTAGAGACAGGGTCTCACTAAGTTGCTGAGTCTGGCTTTGAACTCACAATCCTCTGCCTCACCTCTCAAGTCACTGGGATTACAGGCATGCCCCACCATGCCTGGCCACAAAGCATTTTTAACATGGAAATTCAAGAAGCTCATCATTTTTAAAATTCATCCCAGTGGAGTAGAGAGTTTAGTTTTCTTCATGAATCTCAGATTTCCACCCTAAGTGACATTTGAGAATGCTGGCCGTCCCCTTTTTCTTGTAATCCATTCACCTTCTGTATTTTTACCTTCTTCTATGGACATTACTCCTCCTCAATTTCCTTTGAAGGCCCCTTTCCCCTCAGGTCTCCATTCTTGTTCTTTTGCATACAGTAGGTGCTCAAAAAATGTATATTTAATTGAATTGTATTGCTCTTGAAAGATATTTAATTGAATTGTATTGCTCTTGAAAGATCAATTTTCAGATTGACTCACAGGCAACTAAGGATGTTGCCAGAGTTCAGAAAGTAGAAACCTATTCTGAATGCAGTTATTTTGTGCACCATGGGTCACTCTTTATTGGAGAATCCCTGTACTGTTGATCTGTTCGCCATTGTTCAGCAGCGGCGACACCGGGAGAAAAAGCTATTTACATTGGCTGTGTCATATGGGTGTATCTCATTCAGAAAATAGTTTCAAACAAAATAATGACGCTTCCCTAGCTTCTTACATAGGGAGGAATGAAAAGGTACTTTTTAAAATTTTGAGTCTGATTCAAGCCCATTAGTGTCTTGTTAAGTCACATCCCATTTGAATATTTTCATTTGAGGTTAGTTGCTGATATTCTTACACCATCACAACTCTTTCATGGAAGTTACTTTTCCTGTCATTTTTCATGGGGCTTGTGTATCAAGGCCAACTCAACAACTTTGCTCTGCTGGTAATTTGACAAACGTTTATTGTGTGGCTGTTCTGTGTGAAATGCTAGGGGAGGCCTCAGGGAAGATACAAAGGTTTCACTTTGCTTCTGCCTTTCAGGAGAGACTTGTTTAGTGGGAGAAGTAGACACATATGTAATTGCTCCAGGGCAGGCGATGACAAGGGTGGTAATATAGTACAGACAGGCCAGGATTCCCTGTGTAAACATCACTCTAGACCGAGACACATACATGGACTTGCAGTATTTCTTTCTTAAACTGCACATGTTTAACTCTTACCTTTCCTGAGTCGGATTAGACGTCTTCTTCAAAGGCTGCTTGAGTCGAAAGCACAGTATGTAAAATTAATATTTAACAAAATTTAATCTAAATGCATTGACGAATATTAATTTTAGTAGGTTTGATTTTTTAAAAAGCTCTTAAACTGGCACTATGAAAAGAAAGTATAGAAAACTCAAGTGATATGAAATAAACAAGGATATTAAACCGGAGTTTTATGTTTATGGAAACCCAGTATTAAGAAAGTGAATATCCCCAAATTCCCTAGCCAAACTATATTTTAAAATGTATTTTAAGCACAGGAAACAAAAATTGTAAACAGCTTATTAGAAAAAATATATGTAACTTTCATAAATACAATTAGGTAGTATTTAAAATACTGAATATGAGTCACTGATAATTAAGATTCCTTTAATTAAAATCAGTGACACTTTTTACAATCATTGGGGACCCAAAGATATTTTTTTAACTTTGAGTATATTTAAAATCTGAAATGTGAATTTATTTTTAAAACAATCATTACTCATTGTAACTTAATCTTAAAAAAATGAATCAAAAAGGTGAAATTGAACCAAGTTATACACATTATATAAATGTGCATGTTACTAAAAATTTTGCCAATTTTTCTTAAAGCTAGTCACTAAGGAAGTATGATTTGCAGGATAAACACGTTTACTTACCTAGTAATGTGATGATTTATAATTTTAACTGAAGAAATTCATTCTTGCTGAAATAAAGTACAACTTTTCATGAAGGCCTATTACCTTTGCCTTTTCATTAAAACTTTAAAATCAGAAATGAAGTAATTCAGTCAGTTTTACAGAGAGTAGTAAATTGGGAAGCATCTCAAATAGTGAAACAAGAGAAGTATCACAGTGATACCTAAAAAGGTTTAAAAGTAATCTAGGAAATAGTGAGATTCAACCTAAGAAAATGTAAGCTAATACATCAAAGAGCAAACAATCTGAAATAGATATTCAGTGGGAGAAAATGCTTAGTAATGCTGAAAGGGAACCAGGGTAATATCAGACAGCAAAGTAGATATGAGGTTGCAAAGGGATATGGCAGTCTTATACAAAGAGCCATTGCTGTCATCTTGCAGACTCATTACAATAAAATAGAGAAGCAGAAGTCTCTTACAAATTGTCAGTATTAAGACCACATTTGTCTCATACTAGCCCAAGAACTTCCAAACCAGGAGGGATCGATATTTTGAGTAGTTTGGAAAATAGAAATTACAGTGTTTGGGGCTGAGGGTGTATAGCTCAGTGATAGAATGAATAATTGCCTTGCATGCATGCTTGAAGCCCTGGGTTCAATCCCCAGCACAGGGACAAAAAGAAACAAAACTATAGTGCTTACAATGTGTAAGACTTAGTGAAAAAGATTTTAAAAATAAGATCTCTTCTTTTTTGTTATGAAATAAAACAATAGGAAATTATATAATAGTGATGTAAACAACTTGTTGGAAGACAATTTGTTTAGATTAACCTGAGAACCATGGAAGGTAGGAGCAGAGGGACTCTAGGCAGTTCTCAGTGTCTAGGCCAGGTATGTAGATTGTGAAATTTCATCTTAAGGTATTGATGGGCGCTGCATACTTGAACTAAGTTTGGACTTCCTAAAGAACTCCCTTAGATAACAGTGCCAGAATTGATTGGAAACAGCATGTTTTAACAATGAGGTCATGTTTCTGCTGTTGTCTGTGCTGGTTGGATTATGCTGCCTCATTGTTTACAATCTGTGGTTCAGTGTATACACTCAGGAACCATTCAGATGTCTTTGCCAGGGTACCCTGCCCTTTCTCTTAGCACCCTTTTTGATCTAGGCTTCTAGAATTTCCCTGATTGCTTTACCTTTTATCTCTGTATCTGGCCTGCTGTTTGTTTGAAAGCACTTCCTTCCCTGTGTATACCTGCTCTCCTGGCTTAGCTCTGATCACATTTGTACTTCTGTAGTGACAGCCTATAATGATGATACCTCTTTACTCTAATTTTTAGTATCATCACCTTTTAAAATTTTTTTTTCTTTTTAAGGAGAGAGAAATCTGATTCTTGGCTTCTTATGCTTAAATTATTTGGGTCCTATTCCCAGTGTTCCTTTCCCAAATTGAGAAAACAACAACAAATCCAGAAACACAGCTTTCCACTTCGGCCACTTAGGCCAGTGAGTGCAGTGTTCTCACTGATCAAAAACCTGTCTTCCTTTTAACCCTCATTCATTTCCTATCTCATAACACTTCACTCTCTATAGATCTCTTTTTCGTGGGTAGCCAAATTCTAATCTAGTTTTGAAATCTTTCTCTCAAAATATTCCTTTTGTTGACAGTATAGTATTTCAGTGCTTAATAACATTTAATTAAATCATGCTGTTGTCTCAAATTATTAGTGACTTAAAGTTCTAGTTTAGATTTAATTTATATGTTCTGCGACTTATGGAAAACTTTACAGAAAGAATTATTTACTAATAATTAAGCATATTTAGTAATTTTTGTAGCCTAATGTTAAAGCACTGAAATCTGCCTTTTAAAATTGGAAACTTTTAGGTCATGGAGTTTGTTTACTTTTATTGATCTATCAGTCACTTCTTTTTTTAAATTTTATTTTATTTTTTGATTCATTGAACACAAATGGAGTACAGCAGTTGTTTTTTCTGGTTGTACACAAAGTAGAATCACCCTATCTGTGCATTCATACATGTACACAGGGCAATGATGTCTGTCACCCATACTGTTATTATTCTTACCCCCCAACCTCAACTCCACCCCTCCCTTCCCTCTATGCTTTCTATCCTTTCTCCATTCTTGCTATCATTCCACCCCACATTATGCATCATCATTCACTTATCAGAGAGACCATTCAGCCTTTGGATTTTTGGGATGGGCTAATCTCACTTAGCATAATAGTCTCCAACATCATCCATTTACCTGCAAATGCCATAATTTTATTCTTCTTTATGGCTGAGTAATATTCCATTGTGTATATATACCACAGTTTCTTTATCCATTCATCTATTGAAGGACATCGAGGTTGGTTCCACAATCTAGCTATTGTAAATTGGCCTTTATCAATCACTTCTTGAGTTCCGTCTCTGTGTCAGAGACTGAGATAGGCCTACACTGAAAATTATGAATGAGGAATAGCCTTTGCTTAAGAAACTCTCATTTTGTTATAGGCAATAATTTTGGTTGGTTGAGAAAATCATTCATATGTTTTATAGAGAGATACTGAGTTCTGGCTCTCCTAGGCACTGTGCTAGGGATATAGTATGGTAAGCAGCATTCAACTGAGGAGAAAGATCTTTAAACAGTAAAGTGGATGTCCAGAAGTGGTATACCCTGAGGGAAACTTAACTGAAAGTTGACTGAGTAGGAATTGGGTGAGGATGGATGTCAGGAATGACACTGGGCATGGAGAGCTGCAGAGAATAGACAGAAGATTATTGGTGTCAACTGAAGGTTTGTTGAGGAATGGTAGGTTTGATGGTTCAAAGAGAGGAGAGAAAAGTGCTAGTGGCTAGAAGGGAACCTGGAATATTAAAAGCTTGTTTAATAAACACATATCTTCCTGAAGTTCTGAAAGTAAAATGTCCTACTCCAAATTTTAGAAATAATAATTTCTGCCTATATAGTATCTTTGGGATATTTTTCTGAGTCCTTATTAAAAAATTCTTAGCCAAGGAAGTAGTCCTCATGAATGTAATAAATGGTAGAACACAGTTCTCCTCAGTTACATGTCATTCTAATAATGGAATGATAATTTTAGTCAGATTTAGCCTTCTGGACATTTGTCTCGGATAGACTTTTATGTTAGAATTCAAATGTGGCAGTTAGAACCCAATGCAGCAATTTTCTTATTTTAATAACATTGTGACAATGATTATGCTGGGACATAATAGAGCAGCCTTGCAAATAAGCAGCAAAATTTACTTGTCTGTTTTTCTCCCAGGGTACATATGTAGTTAATTCAATCAATTTTTAAAACTGTATTTCACCACAAGTTATTGCTTATCCCAGGCATGCTCAATGACATACTATTTGTTAGTTATATCTGCAGACCAAGAATTTATATTAGGAAATAAAACTTTTACTGTTTAACATTAAAGTTCATCTGATTAATAAACTGATATTACCTCAGGTTTCAAACTCAAAATAGGTCCTCATGTAGTTTAGAAATAGTACACCAGCTGCAGGTCCAGAAAGCACTTGCTATTACTCTCATAATAAAAGAACCCCCAGAGCCTTATAATTTATATTTTCATAACTGCTTCTTGTTGAATTTCATTTTAAATGGTGCAGGTGATGCTTTGGTTGAAAACATACGGTCTTCTTCAGGCAATTGACAGGTTCTCCAACTTCTCCCCTTCTTATATTGTGAGCTGGTTAACATTGAGGATAAACTCAGCACTTCATTTAAAGCTCCTAAGTGTGATTGTTTTAAAAATTTACCTAATGTCCATTGATTGTATGAAATTTGGACAGTTAGTTTTAAACTGTATTATTTAGTTAAAAATATTAAGATCCTACCATGTTCCTGGCATCAGTCTAGATGCTGGTGCTACGTTGGTAAACATGACAAAAAGTCCTCACATTATTGTTAGAAGCTTATTGTCTAGAGAGGGGTTTATATTCTTGTGGATTCTATAGGCATTTTTGCAATTCTGCTTTCATAGACACACTAGCCTAGAGAAATATAGACAACAATTCTAAGTTCTTCTAAAATCCTTTCACCCTAAAAAGATGGCATAAATTAGTGGTTCCAAAGATGGCCACTGCCATTTATTGTGAATAGTGAACATTCCAAGAAATTAAGTTCTTAGCCAAAAGTAGGATTAAATAATCAGTATTGCTAAATATGTTTATTTTAGGTTTCAACTCTAGGGTATTAGTAGCTGAACGGTGTTATTTTCACACAGTTTAATAAGAGGATAAACATTTTTCCAGGAGATCCTCAGTGGCTACTGTGGATTCTTTAATACAATATGCAGTTCTAGGTCATGATAGCAACAAAAAACCACTGCCACTCCACAGATATTTAACATTTATACTTGGAGCCAAGTACCATTTTAAGACCTCTTCATGTATTTCCTAGTTTAACCCTCAACATAATTCTTGGAGCCAGACACTATCATCCAATCCATCATACTTCCTTATTACATGAAGAAGCTGAGACTGAGTTCCCCTGTGTTACAGCACTAAGAGGCAAGAGCCCAAGTAGTTGGCACTCAGCCTCTGTGCCTCTCATACTTAAATATATGCCTTTCTGCTTTTTCGTGTTCTAGTAATTTGCCTTCTTTTAGATATGTAAATATTAATTTGTGTCACACACATAATTGTACTCTGAGTATGAAAGAGAACATGCTGGCTTCTTTTTAAACTATGATTTTTTTCCCTCTTCACAACTATCTTTAGAATTGCTTTTTAAAATTGTTATTTCAACAGCCTGGAAATTCATTTGATTTTGGTTTTTAATTTGTGCTTACTTCCTTATTTATCAATTTTTATTTGTTTCCTATACCTTCTTGCCTGGTAGATTTATCAAATCTAAGGTTAAAATTTAGTCAAACTCATTACCTTCAAATTTTAATTTTTCTGTACCTCTGGAAAACAGTAGAAACAGAGAAGCAGGTGTCATTTTTCCATGAAGAAAAAGAGCACCATTTTGCCACCCTCACATTTTGAGAGAGATTTTCTTTTGTTGCCAAGACTAGCACAAGGGTATTTGGGATTGGGTCCCACCTGTTCTCAACATCTGTGCAGTTTGCTTCCTGGGACCATGCTTCTGGACCACCCTCCTTTTCTGTCCCTGTGTTCCTGCTGTCCCTCCAGTTTGAACTATGGAGAGTTTGAGACTCCTTCCTGACTCCTTCCTTGAGGGCTCTTCCCAGCCTGGGGAAGTTGCTGTCTTCAGTGTCTCTGCTTCATTTTGTTTGTTCATTTGTTTATCAATTAAGGTCCTTGGTTTTTTTTTTTTCTGTTTCTTTCATTGCTAAATCCTCAGTACCTCAAACAATACCATATTTCTAGTAGGCTGTCTACATTTGCTGAATGAATGAATGTGTGCCTGCATTATAGCATTTACTGTGTTGTATTTAGTAATTTTATACACCTTTTTTCCCTTCCCCAGACCATAAGCTTCTCATTTTATGTATCTCTGTATTTTCCCCAAAGTCTATAACAGGAATTATTCCCTAAATTAATGATGAAGTCACTAGTACCTTTCCTTTATACGGTACTGGGTGGAGATGATTAAAAGGAAGGGGTTGCTCCACGCATATATGATTATGACTGGTGTAACCGTACACCATGTACAACCAGATGAATGAGAACTTATACTCCATTTATGTATGCTGTGTCAAAATGCATTCTACTGTCATGCATAACTAATTAGAACAAAATAAATAAATAAATCTTAATAAAAAATAAAAGGAAGGGGCAAGGACGAGTGGTGACTGAAAGGACCAGTACATCCTGAATTTCTGATCTCTGAATCAAGAAATGAGGAGCACCAAGACCAGATGTCTCCTTTCATTCATCTGTCCATGCACTTGGACTTACCAGTGAAAATGGATCCCAGATATTCATTGTCTTTCAGGGTAACATGGTAAAGGAAGTAGTTCTAGAGATAGGAAACCTCAGCGAAAACTCCATAAATCTGTTTCTGTCAATTAAGGAACCTAGGTGGCTTTAACTTCCACAAAAATATCAAAAACAAGTGCTTAAGTCATGGTGCACTTCAGAGAATCACATTTTAAGTTTTGTATTTGAATTAGTTATGGAACAAGGACCTCAGGAATCTCATACCAGTTTATTGCACACTTTTTGGGGGAAAGGTTACCTGAAGATACCCATTATGCCACCTTCATATGCCTTACAGAAGCTGTCTCACTCACAGGATGGGTTTCTGCTACATGTCATATGATTCCTTCCCCAATCAAATACTTTTAAAGTGCCCACTTTGTACCCAATTCAGTGGCCTGCTGGCGTGTTGATGTAGGCTGATCGAATTTATTTTGGAATATTCCTTTTTGGAGTAGAGGGATGCCGAGGTGGGTAGAAGGAAGCACATTTATACAGAGAAAGCAGGGTATCCTAAGACAAAGACAGCCTACATTCTGGAAATGGTATAGCATGTTCACTGTGTTTGGAACATAGATTGCAGAGGAGGAAGAGAAATAAAATTCAAAGCCTGTTGAAAACTGAGCTAAATGAATAAAGGTAGGTGTTGGGACCTATTGGTAATTTAAAATCCATCAGCACCATAATCATACTATCCCCCTTTCTCCTACAACTCTTGAAAACAACTTTTGTCTTACTATGCTGATTGACTCTGCTACAGATTTATTATTTCCAACCTTGGCTCAGCACTCAGGATGACTTTCCTCTCTTTATTTTTTTCAAATTTATTTCAAATCAGCTGCTTTTTTAATTATACATAGTGACTGTTCCAAACTGGAGCCACTTTTCTCAGGAACTCAGCCCTCCTTGACCCCTTCATTTTAAAGTAATGATCCACACCTTCCTTGTCATTTTTCCAAGGAAGTAGATATTATCTGGCATATAACTCCCTCAGTTTGTCACCTCTCTACAGACAAACTTACCTCCATCTGTCCCGCGTTTGAGTTTGTCTCTTTGCCTCAGAGGGAAGTGTGTGTATGCATCTTTATTGCAGCTGACCTCCTAGAGGACTTTCCTATCTATCCTGCGCTCTGGGACCTTGCTGTCTTCATTATCTACTCTTACTTCTTTCTTGCCATAGGCTCTTTTCTTTTAGCTCATAAACATTTTCAAATTTCTCCCCAGTCTAAAAACCCATTTTTTTACTTTTCATTTTTCTCAAGATATATCCTGTTTCTCCTTATGTGGGTGAGGGAGGGTCTGAATATGTAAAAACATTATTCTGGCCGAGATATGGAGAAGGAGGGTCAAGAAGGCAGAAATTGAAGGGAAAAGACCAATTAGAAGGGGCATTGACTGAAGGTGGTGATTATGGAGATTAAGGGGCAAGTTTAAGACACATTAAGGAGAATTGACCAGACTTTGAAATTGAATGGATATGGGAGTTGAGGGAGAGGGATAAATTCATGATGATTCCTATGAATTGAGAAAGTGTTTACCAAAAGAGGAGCAAGTTTGATGGAGAAGATAAGTTCACTTTTGGAAGTGTCGAGTTGAACTGCTTTTGGACATTCAGTTGGATAGAATAGGCAAGTGGAAGTAGGGGATGTATGGTCTATATGGCTCAAGAAAAATGTTTGTTTAGCAGTAGCTCTGGTAGTCAAAGATATCTTGTTATATCTTGAGTTATAGTTTTGAGTAAGATCCCCTAGAGGTAGAATGAGAAGAGAATAACACTGAGTAATAACACAGGAGGTAGAGGAAGAGGACCCTGTGGAGGAGCCTGAGGAAAAATGACCACAGAGAAATGAGGCAGATAAGATGTATATTTGTGTATGTGTGTGTAGGTGTTTTAATTTCTTGTGAGCTTCATGAGGACAAGGATAATTGTATTGCCAACTTCTAGCAAAGATGTGTACAATTATGTATATTCCACAAATATCTATTGCACTGCTCTTTTTTCTTCCCCACTGTACTGGGATTAAACCCCAGGCCTTATGCGTGCTAAGAAACACATTGCATTATTGACAGGGCCCATCAGATGGTGAGAACTTCCTTTGCCTGAAATCACATAGTTAGGGTTTTGGGAAAGATGGTTTTGTAAATGAGACAGTTTGCATACGTTAGCAGGTGATATATGGAAAGGCTGGGTGACCACCACGGTTAGAGGTGCAGTCATTGCAGCAACCACAGGATGCTGTTTTTCCGCTGGAAACCTGTTTGCTGATTTAGGTGATTTTGATTGCTGTATCATGTGGTAGAGGAATCACTAATAGCTTCATGCTAACAGTTTTGTGACTGAAGAAGGGGGCCCATGTATCTGATTTTCTCCTTGTTCTTATTTAAGTTTCATTGCAACACTTAAGTCATGAATCAGAATTGAAAATTGTTCTACATTAGATTATACCTTATGTTTGCATTAAAAAATCTTCTTGAGGACAGGGTTAGAGATTTACAGCAATCGAAGAAGTCATCCAAAGCCACTAAGGACATAGGTAGGATTCACAGCGGCTATGGTCCACTTAGGATCCCTGCAGACGGGAAGGAGGGAAGAAGTGCCTCAGAGGCAGTATAAGAGTACACTCACAGGAAGTGTGCAAAAATGTCTTTCTATGTATAAATTATTTTTATCCCATCTTTAATATCCCATCTTGTGTATGTTTGTAAATGTGCATTAAACTAATGCATTGCTTCATGTTTGTAATAAGTAAATTACTTATGATTTTATTTATATAAATTCAGGGAGGAATGATCTAACATTTTTAAATTGGTGCATATTTGATTAAAAATATATTTTGGAGACCTCAAGTTTAGATCAGTTGCTCTTTGAGTTACTCTCAAAGCTTTTAAGTTAGGAATATTTAGCAGTTTCTTAACAGAATTTTGTCATTTAGTTTAGTTATCAGATTTCAAGTGTTTTAGTTGCAAAATGCAGATGTGTGCCTTGAACTTAATTTCTTACTCTGGATTTTAAGGGAGACCACTGAAACACAAGTTTGGAACCATTTGTTTCACTTTTTGTGAGCATGCTGAAGTTTTCTCATGAACTACCTAATGCCTCTCCACATACGGTATGTTCTTTGCAGTCATCCTTTAGTCACAGGCAGTTTAAACTGTTAAATAGTATCTTGCTTTAAAAGGTAGGCTGATGGCGTTTCTATCTTTGGGTACATCTGGTAAGTTAATATATACAGTCTGTGAGTATCCTGCAGGGACCTGTTTTTACATGCATACAGGGACGTTTATGTAGAAATCAAAGGCCATGAATCAGAAGAACACAACTCTTGTTTCCAGTGTACTGGAGGCTTAAAAAAATTGGCTTTGAAAAATTGAAAGTAGTGTGGTTTGTTTTTATTGTGGAACCGATCAGGAGGAACAATTTACAGTCATTGCCATTCTTCACAGCTGAATGGAGTAGAGGTGCCTGCCTCGTGAAATGGAGCAGCTGCACCGGTTTTCTCTGGGCTCACAAAAACATTTGCTTTTTAATTGAGAACTTTAGATGGTGGGGTACAGTTTGTTTTCATGATGGAAGTGGTCAGTTGTGCCTTACCAGACAGCTGTAGTGTAATTAAGAAAAACTGTGTGAAAGTGGATTAAATTTAACAGAAGAAATCTTTTTTGTTAAAGACAGAGTTTCACCTTAAATTTATTCTCTTTTTCTTTAATGGGTAAAAGCACAAATATCACTATAATTTTGGTCTGCAAAGAGTTTGCTATTTCACAATATCATTTATGCTCTGCTACAGAATGATTGTTTTTGTAACAAGTGCAAACTGAAAAGTAAAAGTTGATTTAGCTTGTGAGGTCTGCTTTCAAAATAACGTTTACAATGAGGAATTGTACAGTTATATCTATGCTAAATTTAATGCATTAAAAAGTTAGTGATCTTTCACAGAAAATGAAATGCTGCCTTTTAGACTGATGTTAGACACAAGTGTTGAGTATTATTTTTTGAGACCAGAAACCATGAGAAATGAAAAATTACATTTTTCTTAAATTTTAAAAAGAATTAGTCAAATAATAATAATGAAACAAGCTGGAGAAGTCTTGGTTTGCTGTAGTTTAATGTGCAACATTAGGCTGTCAATTGACTTTGAAAAGCATACACTTATTTTATGCAGCAGACTTTGAAATAAGAATAGAAATGCCTTAATTTGCATCACAACCCTTAGTAGCAAAATAACTGTTTCAAGGTCAGAGGGAACTGAATTTTTGAAAAAAAAAAACCTGTAGTGTTCATAACCACGATTTGTTCTAGACACTGATCCATTGTAAGTTTTTAAGTGATTGCACAACATGCTGAAAAACAAAATTTTTATCCGAGGCAAAATAAAGGTGCCAGACTCTGGTTTTCTCCATGCTTTATCATAGATTGATGATTTTCTAGGGGAGACTGTTAGGCTTGAATACTTCAGTTAGGGGAATTTGGAAAATTGAAAGGGAGGATGTGAGTAGGGAGTTACTGCTCAAAGGCTCTGGCTGTTGCCAGTCTTGCAAGCCCTTGCCCTGGAAGGAATTATAGGAGGACTCTATGTTTTTCATAGACTGAATGTTTTTGAGAAGACTCCCAGCTGCCATTTCTCTCTGGCTCTGTGGCTTCTGCTCTTTTCTCTTTCCTTCCCTGAGGGAAGGAAAAGCTGAGTTCCTTCTAAATGGCAAACCATAACTGCAACTTGAAAATTAGTTCTTTTTCTGTTAGAAAATTGAACCCTGCTGAGCTCCAGTTTCTTCTCCCTTTTTCAAGGAGTTCCCCAGGTTTAGATTCTGTTCTATGGCTTCTCTGCAGACCCTTGTAGAACATGGCCAGAGTTGCTTAGACAGGCAAAGGAAGCAGCCTGTTGGGTGGATTGAAAAGGTAGAATAAAAATTGAGGAACTGTGTGAGGCCAGGTTTTAAGATAGGAACTTCAATGAAAAGCATTGAAGATAATGCAGTGTGGGAATTTACTGGAAATTCTAATTACTGGAATTAGAATCAAAAGATCTGGATTCAAGTCCCAGCTAGCCAAACACTCTAGGAGAGCCATTCTCTCAGTCTCTGTTTCTTCATATGTAGAGAGGAACCTGTTCTACATACCAAACAGGTTGTGAGTCTTTAAAAAAAGAAGTGGGGGGTGGGGAGCGTGAGAACGAATGTGTTGTGAGATGGGTAAGTATTATATAGTTATGGAACCATTTGAGCCATTTGACACACACACCCTCTCTCTCGCTCGCTCCCTCTTTTTGATGGGGGGGCTCTTGGCAGTCAAGGAAAGGAAATGAAGCAAATTTTTAATTTTAGAAACATAGATTCTTTGTCTATCAGTACTGCAAAGCTCCTTGATAATCCCATAATTTATCTCTGTTAGATTTCAGCCCACTACTTTCCCACAACACAATTCCAAACCCCTACACCCTTCTTATGCCTCAGTCCTGAACCCTCCTTTCTTAGATGCAGTAGGTAAACTCACTCCTAACTTTGCCAGGAGAGTTGATCTTTTCTGGCCAACATCTCAAAATGTCTCTTTCTTTACCCAAGTTTCCTTCTCACTTCAGATTCTTCCTTGCAAAAGGTAAACTGTGTTTGTGACACATTTTCATGCTACCTCCTCTCCAACCTTGCTTTGTCAGTGATTTCATGTCTTGTTCTTTTCGTCTCTACCTGTTCTTTCTCCATAGTCAAGAAACCCTCTTTGTGCTCATTATTACATGTTTCTTCATTTCATTGCCAGAATTTTCTAAAGTGTGGTTTGAGCTCTTCCCTTTGTCACCATCCATGCTTTCTTTTGATACATTTTCGTCTGGTTTTTCTCTGTCCCATTTTATTGAAATCCATGTCTTGAGGTCATCACTGATCTCGTTGTCAAGTCCAGTGACTATCATCTGTTTGCATTGGTCTCCATGGGCACTTTGACAGCATAAACTCTCCTCAAATTGAAGCACTACTCCTCTTGACTTTTGCAGGTCAGTGTGTTAACTGTTCCCTTCCAACTTTGTCTCTGACTGCTTTTCCCCTTCTCTTAGTCCCTCAGGGTAGAAGTTCCCTCGGATTCAGTCCATGGCTCACATACTATACAAAAATTAACTCAAATAAATGATAATCCCAAATATAAAATCTAAATCTATGAAACTGATAAATGAAAATATAAGAAAAAATCTTTGTGAACTTGGGCTAGATAAAGATTTCTTGGATGAAACATTACAAAACATGATCCATAATAGAAAAAACTGTTAAGCTATACTGCATCAAAATCAAAAATCTATTTTTCAAAATACATTGTTAAAAAATGTAAAAAGCCACAGATTGGGAGAAAATATTTATAAAATGCGTATCTGATTAAATTACCCAGAATATAAAGAACTCTTGAAATTCAATACTAAGAAAACAAACAACCCTTTTTAAAAGATGGACCAAAGATTTGCCTAGACAGTTAGTGAAAGAAGATATATGGATGGCAAATAGCACCTGAGATGATCAACATCATTAGTTATTAGGGAAATGTGCACTAATACCAGAGTGAGATACTTACTACTGCACCCCTAGAATGTCTGAAATTATAATGATTGACCATCCCAGATATTGGCAACATTATAGAGGAATTGAGACTTGCATATATTGCTGGTGGGAAGGAAAATGGTGCAACCAGTTTGCAAGTTGGGCAGTTTTTTAAAAAGGCAAACATGTACCCACCATGTGGCCCACCTGTTCCACTCCTGTGTATTTATCCAGGAGGAAATGAGAGAACATGCTGCCTGATTCAATTTATATAAAAATCTAGAAAATGCAAACCTGTAGTGACAGAGAGCAGAGTGGTTGCTTGGGGATGAGAATGTGGGATGGGAAGACTAGGTTGTAAAATAGCACAAGGAAACGTTGAGGCATTGTGGATATGTTCTCATGTTGGTTGTGATGGTGCCTCCACAAGTGTGTATGAACTGATGGTATTTGACACTTGAAAATGCTCAGCATATCATACATTAAACAAACTATAGAATCCTGTAATCTCCTCCCATTCTTTCACTGAATTTCCCAAGCTATCCTGACCTCTAACAGCATAGATTGTTTTATGTATATGAAATAGGATTAAGTGGAATCACAGTGTGAGTGTACTTTTGTGTATGACTTCTTTCACTTAAAATTATTGTTTGTGAGATTCCTCTGTATTATATGTAGTTCTGGTTCCATGTTCTCATTGCTATATAATATTCTGTTCATAGAATATACAGTGAATATACAGTAATGCATATGTCAGGGATATGTTTTGAGAAATGCCCTGCAGGCATTTGCATTTTTGTGCAAAAATCATAGAGTGGGATACAAACATGGATGGTATAGCCTTACACACTTAGGTTATATATGTTTATCTACATATATACATGTATACCTACATACATATGCATATATATGTATATAGATATAGCCTGTTATTTCTAGAGCCATGATGAACAAAGAACTTGAAATTAAATCAGACATAACAGAAAATTAGGCTATCAATGGATACAGTAAACATGAAATATATGAGGCTGCTGCAGGCATAACACAGCATAATATTTTATAGCAAACTTTTATAAGTAGAAGGGGTATACTTTAAAATAATGATAAAAAATATAGCATAGGAAATACATAAATCAGGAACATTGATTGTCCTTTAAGTATCTGTATTGTACATAATTTTATGTGCTATACTTTTAAAGAAGTACTAGCACAGTAGGTTTGCTTACACTGGTAACACCATGAATACTTGAGTAATCAATTGTATTATGATGTCATACAGGTACAGCGTTACTAAGTGAGAGGAATTTTTTCAGCTCCTTAATAACCTTTATAGAACTACTGCTATATACACACTGTCATTGACTATATGCAGCACATGATTATACATGACCAAGTTTTAAAATACAATGTTAATGGCTATCTAATATTCCATTGTATGGATATACCATTTACCAACTATATGAATTACCATATATGATTTCCCCTATTATTTTTGTCAGGTTTTCATTGTTAGAATCAATGCTATAATGAACATCTTTATATAAG
Organism: Glaucomys volans; assembly: GCA_020662805.1. Taxonomy (NCBI): domain Eukaryota; kingdom Metazoa; phylum Chordata; class Mammalia; order Rodentia; family Sciuridae; genus Glaucomys; species Glaucomys volans. Next base: position 923,807 of record JAJEJO010000425.1, read on the forward strand.
TACTTTAACAAATTTCTCATTATTTCTTCAAATAAATCCTAAAAGTGGATTTACTGGTTGAAAGTTTATAAACTCTTTATAAGTTCTTGACATGTATTTCCAAATTGCTGTCTAGAAAGATTATATCCATTTGCTTTCCAACTAGCACAATACTAATTTGACTTTCAATAGAATTTTGTTGACATGAATTGGATATACCAAATTCATTCTCATTCTCTGTCTGTCTGTCTCTCTCTCTCTCTCTCTCTCTCTCTCTCTACTGGGGATTGAACCCAGGGGTGCTCAACCACTGAACTACATCCTCAGTCCTTTTTTATATTTTGAGACAGGATCTTCCCACATTGCTTAGGGCCTTACTAAGTTGCTGAGGCTGGCTTTGAACTCATGATTCTCCTGCCTCAGCCTTCTGAGCTGCTTGGATTACAGGCATGTACCACCCTGCCCAGCTTGCACCAAATTCTTTTATATCCTGAGGTCCATTTCTGAGTTTTCTGTGTCATTGACGTGTCTTCTTTCTAGTTCATTATTGTTTTAATTAATTTAAAATTTTAAGAATTTGATGGTGTATAGGGCACAGCTTCCCTCAGTTTTTTATATGAGATGCAAACTGCAGCTACTACTCTAGACTTGTCAACAATGTGCTGTCTGCAGGGTATGGGAATAAAATATGCTAGGTCCCTCATGGGTGTAAGGTCCACAAGTGTTGTCATTTTTCCCTGTTGTTGTGATTGGAGAGAATGTCCAGGAGCATGTCTTCAGAAGCACCCCTCCAGCCATGTTTACTTGGCCTATGTCATTGCGTAGGTTGTTTCTTTTCTTCCTTTTCTTCAATTTGAAGAAAATTTGAGTTCGAGGGGGACCAGGTCATGGTAATGTGCACTCTCCCTATGACAAATGGGGAGTGCTTGAAGAATCAAACCTGATTTCCCATAAGTACAAAAAGAAGAAAAGAAGTAATACTAAAAATACCAAATGGGGCATATCCAATATGGAAATAAAGTACAAACAATGCAAAATTTGCAACTTTCATATCAGCATCCATAAAAATGGGAAAGGAAAAATTAATATTGGATAAAATAAAGTCAATAAATGATCAAAATAAAATGAAGAGAGGAAAAGGTGAAAGGGAAGCAAAATAAATATAAGAAAATATAGGAGAAAATTAAGAAATTGGAATAGGTAGAAAATGAAAACTAAAGTTGTAAAGAAAAAAAACAAATTTGAGTCTTAAAAGAAGAGGAGAGTCATATATACACACAAATACAAAATAAAAAGAAATTGGTGATTGAATTTTAAAATTGAACTTTAAAATGCATTGCCACATTCTAAACAGAAAAAGGCATTGGCAATTTTATTGGAATTCTGTTACTTGTATTTCTATACATTAACATGGGAAGGATTGACGTGTATAATCCTAACCAGGATTGAGTCTCCATTTTTTTTCATTCAAGTGTTTTTATTCTCCATTTAGTCAAAATTTTATAGCTTTATTTATATAGGGACCTATTATTTTTTAAATTATATTTCTGAAAATTTTATATTTCGTGGCTGTTGGGAATTGTATGATTTCTTCCCCCTTATTTGAAACCTGAGTTTGGTTTTTCTTCCCCTACATTTTTATTGGTTCTTTTAGTTATAAATAGTATTAGGATTCATTTTGACATAATTATAAAAGCATGAAATATAATTTTCTCTTTAAAGCATACAATATAATTTGCTCTCAGTCCCCAGTATTTCCCATTTCCCTCTCCTCCTCACTCCCCCATTCCCTTCCCTCTACTGATCTTCCTGCAATTTATTTATAGATTTTTTATTAGAAAGCTGTATTAACAATACATTAATTTTGTATTATCTTTATTGAGCTCATTGTTTACAGTTATTTATCTTGCATAATGCTTTTGGGTTTTGAATGTTTTAATTTCTAAGTTCAGAAAGGAAGGAATTAGAAATTGGTATCTGAAATAAAGAAACAGGAAAACAGTAACCTAGAAAATATTTAAAAATAGAAATACAGTATTTTGATCATTTGCAAAACTCCATTTTTTCATACATTAAGGTACTCATCTTTGTTAAATCCAAAGTGTTTTCTCTAGCCTTATTTTTTAAAATTTCTTTAGTTGTTGATGGACCTCTATTTTATTCATTTATTTTTATGTGGTGCTGAGAATCGATCCCAGTGCCATGAGGCAAGCACTCTACCACTGAGCTACAACCCCAGCCCTTCTCTAGCCTTATATTTTGAATGATGACATAAATCACAGTTAAAATTTATGAATAAATTTAAAAATGTGAAAATAATGTATCACATTAGTCAAAGTAGTCATACAAACACATTATTTACCATTTGTTACTCTAAATTTATTTTTTCCATTCTTTTATTTTTTTTAACATCCCTATCTAGTCTCTGATTTGCTTTTCTTCCCCCTCCCCCCAGGAATACATAGTTTGGGGAGAGAATTTTTTAAATCTAATGAAAAATAAACTTCAGATAAAAAAGGGAAAATGAAATTCTTTTACTTTTACCCTCAGATTATTTTTCTCCTATATTCTCATATACCTTTCTTCTGTTTCATTCTAATGATTCTTTACATCATTTATTCATCTGAATACCTTTATGTTTGCATGTGAGATCCTGGTGTTTGTGTCACATTTTGTCTATTTTTCCAAGAAAAAGAAAATATATCTATGTTGTGGATATGTGTGCTGTTTCATATATTATCAAATTAATTTTTTCCTTAACTTAATTTTTTAAACTTTAAATTTATTGTTTTATTATTTCCTCTTTTCATTTTAAATTTAGGTGCTTTCTTTAAGGGTCTTTTCAAGTACCTAGAAACTTGAACCTCAAATTTGATCAGAAAATAATACTTTAATCCTAGTTAATTCACATTATTGACCTCTGTGCCTACAGCAGCAGCAATAGCAAAATGTTTAGTGTATAGTCTCTTGTGTGGATCCACATACTCACTGGCAAAGTCTGATCCAGAGTTTAACTGTTCTCCTTTGAGATGATAGTTCTGATTTTTAGGAAGAGACTATCTAGGCTCTCATTTAATCTTTGTAAGAGAAAGGCTTATTGCACCCCTCTTGTCTAATTTGTAAAATGAAACTAGGTCAGATCATTTACAGATAGTTGAATCTTGCTCTGAGTGGTCTGTATGCCAAGGCTGTTATTAAGATATATTTTTCTCTTGTCAAAATAAAAAGAATTCTCTTTCTCTAGTGATAATAGAATTGGGGTATGAGAACTTGAGAATCCTATCTTTCGTAATATAGAAGATAACAAAACAGATGTTGTGGGGTTTGTTTCCTTGTGTTTGTTAAGCTTTGGAGCTGGGAGGTAAGAATCAGAATGAATAATCAGGACACTGTGTTCCAGATCTCACTTATAAAATGGATTTGGAAGTGGGGATGAAGGAGCCAAGATAAGCTCAAAGGTTGCTTCCAGACCTTAACTACCAAGAGTTTTTAGCTTAAAAAGAACTGTTGGGAATTTAGAGATAAAGTAATGTGCTTTCATTGAGGAGCTATAATGCTGGTTTCAAGACCTTAAGATAAAATAGAAATAGAACACCAGACCCAGAAATAAGCACACCAATGGCATTATTAAAAAATAACAATGAAGCTTCTTCAACCAATGCCCTGTTGCATGCAGTAGTTCAATTCAGTTTGCACAAAGCTATAAAACAACAGAGTACTTCTGGTTAAGTGACACAAATCCAGAAATTGACACAATTAGGGTCTCTTCTCTAATTCAGTACATTCACAAAAAGAGGTGGACTACAGAAAACAAATGAAGACAATAAATGTATACAGGTACCTATGACAGTGTGCTATTCCGAATGTCGATATTATTCATGAAGAGAATTGTAAACAATTTCCTTTTGTAATTGCATTAAGAAAGAATGTGGGTCTTGAACCCAGACAGATTTTAGTTTGAATAAGTCTCTACCATATAGTTTGTGATGCTAGGAACTTTTCACACCTTCATTATTTTCTTTACCTGTTAAATAAAATTGTTCATATTTCACAAAGTTGTTATAACGAGCTTGTTATAAAACAGCTTATCTCCTTCCAAGAAGTTGTCAGAGTTTCCATAAATAGTAGAAAAAAAATGTTTGCTTAAAATCTGTTGAGGTAAAATTCTGTATGAGAGAATAAACAAGACCAACCTGGTTGTACATTGTCATATCATCTGAATATATTTTTAAGTTGATTTCTACCCCTCCTTCTTAGGAAGATTTACTAATTATCTGAACTGTGTTGGAGATTTTGTTGCATGTGAAGCATCCTTGGGGAACTGAGCTTACACATGTCCCATGAGTGCTTGAAGAGTCTAAGATCAGTCTTTAAGTTTATAGTAATTAAAGAGAAAGAAATATATTGAATTAAATAGTTACAGGATTTTATATAAAAATTTAATCAGCATATGGTACAAAGTAGTGATAGAAAGAACTTTCTAAACAGTGGTTTGGGGGATGTAGTAAAGACTTTACAAAAGTTATACAATCATTCACTAAACTGAATATCTCTTGAAAATTTATTGTGTGCTCAGTGGGACAGAGGTGAGATAGAGTGGGAAAGAGTGATCATGGCAGAGAGATTAGCACATTCAAGAGGCAGTGCATTTAAGGTTCTGAAATTGTTTAATGACTGGAGTATGGAGTTGGAGCTGTGGGAATGAAAGGGGATAATCAAAGGAATCATCCAGGGCTGGTAAGCCATGCGAAAGAATTTGACCTTTATCCTAAGCACAGTGGGGCCATGATACAGTTTTAGGTGTGTTTGTGGAGAGAATGCCCTGATCTCTGTTTAAGAAAGGGAAGAGTGGATTGAAAGAAGGAGATCAAGACTAGAGGAAGGGATAATGATTGTGTGGCCAGTTGTAGAAATCATTGCAAGAGGTGGTGGTAACCTGAACTAGTAGCTTTGGAAAATTTGAAAGTAAAGGCCAAAAACCTTTTGGTTTTAGTTTGTGAGATAAAGGAGTCTTTGAGGTGTATTTCCATATCTATTAATTTATGTATCTCTGTCTACATCAAATATATATTTTAACCTTCCTTGTTATTCCTCTCACTTATTTTTTTAAATTATTTCAAGCTTGAAAATATGTTGCAAAAAATAGCACAAAGATCATTTTCCTTTTCCAGAATCAATTGAGAATAAATTGGTAATGTCATCTGTCATTATTTACAAATATTTCAGTATGCAGTTCTAAATGCAAGGACATCTGTATCAACCATCAAAATTAGAAAGTTAACTATAAAAGCCCCATTTAAGTTGTGTCCCAATGATGTCCTTCAAGCAAAAGGATCCAGTTCAGAGTCACATGTTGCTTTTAGTTGTCATGCATCTCTCTCTGTTGGCTTTTTGGATAGGAAGGGGAATTCATTTGCCAGGAAGGATGATCCCATCATATTTCTTCTGGGACCAGCACATTACCTCTGCTAATTCTCTGGCCCCAATGCAGCCTATTCTGTGCTTCCTATCTATAGTGCTGAAAACACATAAAAGTCAAGGCCATAAATACCAATGTTTAGGTCATATTTTATCCCCAAATCAGTGTATTCCTAGATCTCAAAAGCAAAGTTCCAGTACCTGAGAAGTTATTTTTTTCTTAATTTATACTCTTACATCTTTAGAACTTTCTCCGTGATTTCTTCTTCCTTGGCCCCACAGACAGTACAGTGGGTGGCAATCTTATCATTTCTTCTGATGCCAAAGGATCTGGCAGTGCATCTATTTCTGAAAACTCAGGCGTCTCTCCTGTGAGCTGCTTCAGCACCATGGCTGCCTGGCCCGGTCTGTCCCTAGTTCCCCCCACGCAGATGTTTAGGCAGAGCTTATGGGTGCAGAGTTCCCATGTGGGGGTGTCTTTTTCACCTTACTACAGTGCCATCATGGAGAACAGAAAGACTTTCAAGTCTCTTTAATCTCCTTCCATTTTGAACAATTCTTCAATGTCTCTTGATCTTAGTAGCTAAACATTTTTAAGGTTGCAAACCAATTATTTTATAGTGTTCCTCAATGTGGGGATTTCTGACATGTTCCAACAATTAGATTCAGATTATGATTCCGGATTTTTTTTGTTAGATATATCATGGAAGTGTGTTCTTATTGCATCCTGTGAGGTGGTGCAAAACTCCTGTTGGTTATATTACTAGAGATGTTGACCATGCTCTCATTCAAGGACATGTCTACTAGATTTTTTTCACTGTAAAGTTTACTTATTTTTGCTTTATAATCAGCTTTTGGAGGCTAGTACTTAAAGACTTATAATACCCTTTCTTCATTAATCTCTTACCCATTAGTTTTAGCATCTATTTATGGTTCTTGATTAAATTAATTATGATAGTTTCTAAGTGATAATTTAATAATTTCTTTAGTCCTTCTCCCTCCATTTATTAGTTAGCATTCCACTACACAAAAAATTTCTCATTCTTTTATTTATGTGTATATATATATATATATATATACACACACACACACACATACATACACATATATATATATATGAGTATACCAATTTCTATTTTTAATGGACTATGTTTGTATAATGTCAAACTATTATTAATTTTTTGTGTGCAATCTCATACTTTTGGTCCGTGAGAACCCTTTCAAACTGTCCTGCTCATTCTTTGTGCACTTCCTGTCATAATAAGATGATCCAGACCCTTCTTTACCAGGCAGGTAAGTCAATGACCTGAGCTGGATTAGTGCTATCACTGCATCCTCCTCTCCCCACTTGGACTCCAACATCCTCAGATTGCCTAAACCTGTTGGGACTGAATTATTCAGAAAGAGAGGGATGAAGGATGATAGACATAGATACATAGACAAATAGACTGACCTTTTTTTTTTTAATGTTCTGTGTATGTACATTGGGAAATAAAAATCCTAGCTCATCAATCTATAGTGAAACAGGTATTTGGATAATTAGAAATAATAGATAAGCCCCAAATAATTTAATTTTGGGGATGTTTTTTGTTTTCTATTGATATTTAATATAGGTCCATTTACTGTTCTGGGAACTCAGGACCCAGCCCAACCTACATTTTCCAGCTCTGCATTCCCCACTTCCACCATGTACAGTCTCCCAGTCTGAGAAACTTTTTGCTGTTATACCATTTGATATAATCTTAGAATCAGAGACTTAATAAGGAATCGTATTCTTTATTCTCATCTTCCCATTTTCTTTTGCTCTGAAATGGGTTAGGAGATGCATGGTCCATAGAGCAGTTGATGCCACACAGAGAGGTAAACAGTCACTTTTTCTCCCATATGGAAGCCTTGTTGGGAAGAATACTTTTTGCTCCTCCCCAAGACTGGAAACTATCCTAGTGGCTACTCTGCTTTGGTTCCCAGGTGCTCTATTCTCATCAGGATTGATGTACTTTGTCACAGCATGAAGACAGAGCCTGACAGCCATGGGGAGGAGGTTTGCTTCCTTTTTAAGTTTTTCCACATGAGTGAGAGAAAAGAAAGAATTTGAGACAAGTTGATTTGACTGAAGCCATTACTCTTAGACAACTTTGCATAACAGTGCTGGATGGTTAATATGTTTCTTTTTCCATCCTCATCTTCTATATCTTAAAGAAAAAAAAAAAGCTATTAGAGATTGGACTTTTTAAAACATGTTTTCCAATAGGCATGTGTACAATTGGATTTGTTTTTTTTTACACCAGATCCCTCGAAAACTGCAAACTTTATTTGAATTCCCTGAATCATGAAGATATAAAGACATAATGGGAATTTAATTCTAATTTCAAGAGAATCTGATTTACGAATCCAAACAATACTGAGGAATTTGGTAGTAGTGAATTAGAAGTATAGTTTTAAGTATAAGAGCCATATACAGTTTTCATAACTTTAAACTGATACATATTTTCACGGTTTAACTGATCTTGAAATTCACAATTTCTTTTACACACTGAAATAACTACAGCTTTTTTGGAACAGTACAATTATTTTTAGAGGAATTTTTAAAATATCACAAATTTGTTGGCATATATTTCTAATGTATGTTTTTATAAATATGTGGAGTTTTTTTGAACCAATATTTATGAAATGGATGGAAACAACTCCTGAAAATACTAAAAATCTAATAATGTTTTATAAGAAAATAGAAATCCTTATCAATGGTTTAGTCTGAGGAATGCTCGAATCATCAAGCATTAGGTTCTTTTTTTGTTGTTCTTTCTAGATGTACACGACATATTATACATACAAGGAATAAGTGTAACTTATTCCAAGTAGGTTCCCATTGTCAAAATATGAGTTTTAAAACTGCTCAGACAGAAGACTTTACACAGTACTGAATATAATAAGATAAAAATACTGAAGCAGAATTCTTTTGGTGGCTCAGACACCTTTTATGTTTCATGTAATTATCTGAAATTCACTGAAACTAAGTAGAACCCAGTAAAATCTTTTCTCTGGACCATTTCTCTCAAATAATTAGAATCCTATCATTTTTTACAATGCAATTTCAGAGTCACTATTGACTCCTTGCTCTTTTTCTTCTCCCTTTGCAAATGACTGGGACATGTTTCCATGTAGCCTACAGCTGGGCTACTCTGTCCTTAGTTATTACAGATACCCTGTTCAAACTTTATGTTGGAGCTGTGATTATTGATTCTCCTTAAGCCTTTTGTTCAGCCTCTGCTTTTCACCCAGTTTTAAGTGCTATTAATAAACTTATTTCCTTTTACCAGTCATTGTGTATCCTCTTCAGCTTCCTGCATCTAACCCACAGTTTCATCAGAAACTTTTATTTCCCTGTACTGTCAATTTTCTCTGCACTATGCCAGCATTTGCTATAATGCATCTGTCAGAAAATAGCCATTTAATAAAGGCCTACTGTGTGCGTAGTGGGTGCCAGCCACTGTACCAGATGCTGTAAGTACTGTACTGAATAAAATAATCATGTCATTGTCCTCATGGAACTGACAGTCTAGTGGGAACAACAGCTATTCAGGAAGTATAGTAATTGCACTTCCATATGATTAAATGATTATTTCAGATGTGTGAAGAGCTTTAGAGAAGACAGAGAACACATGGGCACGTGGGTTCTGTTGGTGGAGTCTTGAGGTAGTAGTGTTGAGGCTGCGGCATGAGGATTGAGTACACGTCAGCTGTTCACAATCCAGATTGAGGAACATTTTAGGCAAAAAGTGGTCCTTACTCTTCTTTACTTTCTACTTGTAATCAAGCAAATTCTCATACTACTTAAATTTTGTTGGTTTATATGTTTTTGTAGTGCTGGGGATGGAACCCAGAGCCTTTGCATGCTGGACTCCATCCCCAGTCCTCTCATACTACTTAGCCATCCTGCATGCTCACTTTCACCAGGGTGCTTCTTACTTCTTAAGGAACCTTTGCCTTTACACCTTTCTCTAATTCTGATTTTGTGGTGTCAACCTATTTTTGAGTTTCTAAGTCAAAGTTTACAAGTTGTTAGATTGGTATCCACCAGTAGCAGACTCTCAAAGACTGATATGTCTCTTGGCCCCTACACTGCAACTCTCAGTTTTTCCTTCCCTCAACTACTTAGATTTTCTGTGATTTTTATAGGAAGGAATCACAAGGCAACAGTGGGTGCTTTTGAATATTCATTACTATTGAACCCTTCCCCACAAACACTTGAATTTCATTGTCAGCAATTCCCTTCTCTATCCTAGTGACAATCCTAAGACTTAGGATTGAAAATGCCTCTTCATCAGAAGAAGTTTCAGTATTTTGCTTTAGATAATTAAAAAATATGCATATTAGCTCTGGAGTTTGGTGTAATCTATAACTGTGCTTCATGTATGTGTTTAACACTTTCTACTTTAAATTTCTTAAACTTAAGTGACTCCTAAATATCTTAGTTGAAAAGTTTTTTGAAAGTATAGCATGTTGACATTCAGTATCTCACTGTTACTACTAGTAGTGTGAACATAAACAATCCTGCAGCTATACATCAAGAGAATCATCATTGCACTAGTACAGAATGATCTGTGTGCTCTTCTGATATGGGTTATTATTTTTTATTACTATGTGTACTAGCTGAACAGCTGGTCAAACTATTTCTTCTTATACCCAGGTGGTAAGGGCCTTTATTGAGTCAGAACCAATTTTGTAGCAGAGAAAGAAAACATACTTCCTTCATTTGACTCCTCCTTTTCTCTTTCAATATGGAATAAAGACTAATTACACCATCTGTATGTAAACAATTATTAAAATGAAACTAAATTGAAAAAATCAAATGTTGACTAGTAGTTGACTGAACTTTCTAAAAATATTTATATTTATTGCAATAACACATGTAACTTAAGGTTTATACTCTAGTCGTGTTTAAGTACATAAAGATCTCTAGCTAGGACTTTTTCGTCTTGCAAAACCAAAACTACCTGTTAAACAAAAACTCCCCATTCCCCTGTCCCCCTCATCCCCCGGCAACCACCATTCTATTCTTTGTCCTATGAATTTGATCATTCTAGATAGGTCATATAAATGGAATCATACACTAGATATCTTTTCATAACCAGCAATGTCTTCAGGGTTCATCCACATTGTAGCATGTTTCAGAATTTCCTTTATTAAGACTGAGTAATATACCATTGTATGTATATGCCACATTTTCTTTTTCTTTTTTCTTTTTTGGAACCAGGGATTGAACTCAAGGGCACTCAGCCACTGAGCCACATCCCCAGCCCTATTTTGTATTTTATTTAGAGACAGGGTCTCACTGAGTTGCTTAGTGCCTTGACCAGACTGTGGCTGACTTTGAACCTGCGATCCTCCTGCCTCAGCCTCCCTAGCTGCTGGGATTAAAGGCATGCGCCACCACACCTGGCTTTGCGACATTTTCTTTATCAATCTGTTGATGTTGGGATTTCTTCCACCATTTGGCTATTGGGAATAGTGCTACTGTGAACATGGATTGATCCCCTGCTTTAGATTCTTCTGGGAGAATTGAGATTATTAATTCCCAATCTTAGTACAGAGATAGGTACTCTTTAATTGAACAGTGTGAGACAGAACAATGGAAGTAGGGAGGGAAGTATACCTCTAAAAATTAGGCAGATGATAAGCTGTTAATTATTTAAGGCTCTATCAGTCTGCTTCAGTGTTTCTTAAAGTTTCTTAAAGTTTATGAATTACCTGTATTAGAATCTCCTGGAATGCTTGTTAAAAAGTTTAGACTTATAAGCCCTTTACTAGACTTCTCAAGTCAGAAATCTTTTCTAAGATTCAAGAATTTGCACCCCAAGTAACTCCTGTGCACATTGAAATGTGAAATGCATTGCCCCACTGACAATTAGACATCTCGGAATTGACCTCTATTTATGCATATGAAAGCCCTGGACTCCTTGCTACTTTCGGCCCCTTGTCTGCTTTCTTTGGGGGCCATTCCATCTAGGCTAGCATGTGACTTTCACTTTTTTTCCCATTCCTTTCTTGTATGAACATTTTAAATATGGCATAGCATACTGTAATCCTAAGGACAGTATTTTCATGTGTTCCTATCATATAACTAAATGACAAGTGTGACATCTTTTGAAGTTTTTACCATGTTCTATTGGTGTATTATACATAATAGTGGGAGTCATTGTTACATAATTGTACATGTGCATGATATAACAATATAATTTGGTCAGTGTCATTCCCCATATTTCTCCTTTCCCCCAGTTCTACCTGTAGTTTTTCTCTACTCTATTAGTCTCACTTTGATTTTCATGAGATTCCTCCCTACACAAACCTTTCTTTTCCCTTATACTCTCCAGCTTTCACATATGAGAAAACATACTACCCTTGACTTTCTGGGTTTGACTTATTTCACTTATCATAATGCTCAATTTTCATCCATTTTCCTGCAAATGACATAATTTCTTTTTTTTTATCATGGAGATTGAACTAGGGGAGCTTTACCACTGAACTACATCCCCATTCCTTTTTACTTTGAGACAGGGTCTCACTAAGTTGCCCAGGCTGGCCTTGAACATACCAAGATTGGACTTGAGTTTGCAATCCTTCTGCCTCAGCCTCCTGAGTTGCTGGGATTACAGATATGCACCTTGGTGCCTGGCAATTTCATTCTTCATGGCTCCATAAGACTCCATTGTTTATTTATACCTCATTTTCTTTATTCATTCATCCATTGACAGACATCTGACTGGTTCCATAATTTGGCCATTTTGAATTGTGCAACTACTAATATGGGTATGCATACTTTGTTATACTATGCTGACTTTAATTCTTTAGGATAAATACCAGAGAGTGGTATATCTAAGTCACATGGTGGTTCCATTCCTAGTCTGGAGGAACCTCCATAACAATTTCCATAGTGATTGTACTAATTTACAATCCCCCCAACTGTGTAAAAGTGTTCCTTCTTCTCCCCATTATCTCCAGCATTTATTACTGTTTGTATTCTTGGTGACTGCCATTCTAACTGGAATGAAATGAAATCTCTGTGTAGTTTTGATTTGCATTTCCCTGACTGGTAAAGATGTTGAACATTTTTTCATATTTTTGTTGGCCATTTATGTTTCTTCTTTTGAGAAGTGTCCATTTATGCACTAGGTTATTTTTGTAGTGGTAAGTTTTTGAGTTGTTATTATTTATTATTTATTCTGGATATTAATCTTGTCACAGAATAGTTAACTAAGATTTTCTCCTATTCTGTAGGTTCTCTTCATTTTCTTAATTGTTTCATTTATCATACAGAAACTTTTTTATTTGATGTCCTCTCATTTATTAATTCTTAGTGTTTTTTCCTGAGCTTTAAGAATCCTATTGAGAAAGTCATTGCCTATGTCTATATGTCTAAGTATAGATCCTACATTTCTAGGATCTATAGGATCCTAGGAGTTGGAAATTCTAGGAGTTGGAAATTTCTGGTCTAATTCCTAGGTCTTTGATTCATTTTTAATTGACTTTTATGCAGGGCAAGCTATAGGGATCTAGTCTTATTCTTCTATGTATGGATAACCAGTTTTCCCAGTACCATTTGTAAAAAGTGCTATCTTTTCCCCAGTGTATGTTTTTGATTCCTTTGGACTATTTTTGTAGGTTTGTCTCTGTGTATTCTATTCTGTTCCATTGGTCTGTGTATCTGTTTTTATGCCAATACCATGCAGTTCTTGTTACTATAACTTCGTAGTATAATTTGAACTTGGGTATTGCAGTGCCTCCAGCTTTGCTTTTTTGGCTTAGAATTGCTTTGGCTAGTATGAATCATTTTGTTCCTCCAGATTATTTTAGAATTGTTTTTTTCTAGTTCTGAAAAGAATGTCATTGATATTTTAATAGGGAGTATATTGAATCTGTATATGGCTTTTGGTAATATGGCCATTTTAACATTTTAAATTCTGCCTATCTATGAACATGGGAGGTCTTTCCATCTTTGTGTGTTCTTTAGTTTCTTTCTTCAGTGTTCTGTGATTTTTATTGTAGAGGTCTTTCACCTCTTTGGTTTGATGTTTTCCTGGTGTGTTTGTTAGTTGGTTTTTGTCTCCTGCCCCCCACTCCCTTAGGCTATCTTGAATGGAATCGTTTTCACCAGGTTTATTAACATACGAGAAAACTGTAGACCTTTCTGTGTTGATTTTGTAAACTGCTATTTTGTTGAATTTATTAGCTCTAGCAGTTTTTTTGGTAGAGTGTTTGGATTTTTGAAGTACAGGATCATATTATCTGTAAACATTGATAATTTGGCTTCTTTCTTTCCTAATTTTATCACTTTTATTTTCTTGTCTACTTGCTCTGGCTGGAATTTCTAGTACTATATTGAACAAAAGTGGTAAGGGTAGACGTCTTTGTCTTGTTCTGGATTTTAAAGGAAATGCTTTAGTTGTTCCCTATTCACTATGATGTTGACTTTGGATTTGTTGTATATATAGACTTTATGATGTTGAGGTAAGTTCCTTCTCTCCCCAGTTTCTTTGATGTTTTTATCATAGATGGGTGCTGATTTTGCTAAAGATTTTCTCTGCATTTGTTAAGATGACAGTGATTTTTGTCCTTAATTCTGTCTTTGTGGTCAGTTACATTTATTGATTTGCATGTGTTAAACCCTGGAATGAAACCAACTTGGCAATGATGTGCAGTCTTAATATGTTGTTGGATATGATGAGCTAATATTGTCTAAAAGGATTATTGTATCTAAGTTCACCAAGGATATTTATTTGTGGTTTTCTTTCCTTAATGCAGGCTTATCTGTTTTTGGTATCAAGGTGATACTGTCTTCATAAAATGAATTTGGAGGTGCTGTTTTGTTTTTTTTAATGATACTAGAGATTGAACCCACGAGCACTTAACCACTGAGCCATATCCCCAGCCCTTTTTGGTATTTTATTTAGAGACAGGGGCTCAATGAGTTACTTAGGGCCTCACTAAGTTGCTAAGGCTGGCCTTGAACTTGTGATCCTCCTGCCTCATCCTCCCGAGCCTCTGGGATTATAGGTGTGCACCACCATGCCTGGCTGGTGTAATTCATAGAATTGTAATTCATAGAATAATTTGAAGAGCTTTGGCATTAATTCTTCTTGAAAGTTCTGGTAGAATTCTGCATGTATCATATCTTAATAGAGTCAACCAGCTTATTTTGCATTTTGGAATTGAACTCTATTTACCTAGTTAACTAAACACCATGCCATTTCATTAGATCTACTGTGTGACTTTGTTTTATAATTGCAATCTATGGTTTGTGAGTTTTCAAAGATAAACTTTTCTTAATGTTGGTATATTTTCAGAAAATATGCTCTTGTAACTTTTGTGTGATACAGTAGGAGCATATTTAATGACTTTAGTGACTTCCATTACTGAAGTTTAGTGAAGATTCCATTAGTGTAGATTAGTCATTTTAGTTACTTCCATTAAGAATAGTCATCCTCAGAGCACTAATCTCCAGAATCTACCAAGTACTCAAAAATCTTTACACCACGAACACCAATAACCCAATCAATAAATGGGCCAAGGAAATGAACAGACACTTTACAGAGGAAGATCTACAAGCAATCAGCAGATTTATGAAAAAATGTTCAACATCACTCGTTATAAGAGAAATGCAAATCAAAACCACCTTAAGATTTCATCTTACCCCAATTAGAATGTCTTTTATCAAGAACACAGGCAACAACAGGTGTTGGCGAGGATGTGGGGAAAAGGGTACACTCATACATTGCTGGTGGGAGTGCAAGTTGGTGCAGCCACTCTGGAGAGCAGTGTGGAGATTCCTTAGAAAACTTGGAATGGATCCACCATTTGACCCTGCTATCCCACTCCTTGGCTTATACCCAAAGGACTTAAAATCAGATTGCCTCAGTGATGCAGCCACATCAATGTTCATAGCTGCTCAATTCACAATAGCTAGATTATGGAATCAACCTAGATGCCCTTCAGTAGATGAATGGATAAAGAAACTGGTATATATACACAATGGAATATTACTCAGCCATAAAGAAGAATAAAATTATGGTATTTGTAGGTAAATGGATGATGTTGGAAACTCTTATGCTAAGTGAGATCAGCCAATCCCAAAAATCCAAAAGCTGAATGGTCTCTCTGATATATGAATGATGATGCATAATGTGGGGGGGAAAGATGGCAATAATGGAGGAAAGATAGCTAGCATAGAGGGAAGGGAGGGGTGGGGGCGGGTGGGGGGTAAAATTAATAACAGAATGTGTGACAGATACCATTGCCCTGTGTACATGCATGAATGCACAGATGGTGTGACTCTACTTTGTGTACAACCAGTGAAACAATAACTGTACTCCATTTGTGTTCAATGAATCAATAAGTAAATAAAAAAAAAAAAAAAGAAAAAAAGAATAGTCATCCTGATTAATACAGTGTGGTCTTTATTTTATTTTATTTTATTTTATTGAAAAAAAACTTGGAGGGGCAAAAAGTCCTAACAGGACATCTTATTCCTATTATAGTTGGCTATGAATATCCATTTTTTATGTGATAGTCCCATAATTCTTAATTTTTGGCTCATTTCTACAACCACTTTTTGTGACTTCCGATTTGGTTGCTTTTAAATCCCCTCTAGTAGGTAACCTCTTTAAGGGTAGGGATGGTGCCACCAAGTTTACATGGTACTCAGCCTACTATGTGGCACAATGTAGGTGTCCCCTAGGCATTTGTTGAAGAAATGAGACTTAACTTGAACCTGACTGGTAATGTATTTTACATACTACTTTTATTGTTTCTGCTAGAAATTTTCTTGTAATTTTGCTACAGTATAACTCTTATCCATCCAAATATTCATTTTTAAGAAACTGAGAATTTCACCTGACCAATATCTCTGATTGGACCAATTGACTCTTAAAAAAAAATGTTGCAATAGACATTTGCTATCATTTCATGGGGTCACTTATTTTTCTATACCAAAAAATCTGAGCAGAACACCTGACACGAGCCCATAATTTCACAAATTTATTCTGTTGGATGGAACAGAGATTGAACCCTGAATGTGACTTGATACCAGTTTATCTCTAACCTGAGTTTGAATTATTGGTGGAGGATTAGAGCTGTCATATTTGCCAACTACAGGCAGAACATCAGGTCTTTCTCAGGATGCCAGAAAACCTAGTAGAGATGAGTGTGCTTATTTTTGTTTATTTGTTTACACATTTGGACTTGAAGCTAAACACACTGAGTCTTTCTGTGTGTCGGTTCTCTGCTCTCAGCAGAGTGCATAGAGCCTGTTGTCTGTGGACCACTCAGAGAAGCCTTCTGTGGAGCTTTCTATTAGCAGCATTTGGGGATCAGGCTCAGGAATGGTCAGTCTAACTTACTCTCTCAGTAGATGAATTACATGGTTTTAGGAAAGGTAATTAACAACAAAAAACCTTTTGAGGCAGAGCCATATATACCATAATACAATATTGCTCAAGTGTACATGTACAAAATTAATTTGATCTTTTCAGTACTTAGTTTTCCAGGCTAAAAGTAAGAATGCCTAGACTTGCTTGTTTTTAACATAGTGTTAAGATGCTTAATTTATTTTGGGGGTTGCTTGAAGACCTTCCAGAAAAAAGTATTATTCCATAGCTACAAAGTAACAAGACTCAGACCTAAAGACATCTTTGGAATCCTAGGGCAAGTTCATTAAACCTCAGTAAGATTCATTGCTATGCTTACTTCCCAGAGTGTGTGCCCTGAAGTATTTAGTGTGCTTTAGAAATCAAAAGCAGGGTTTTAGCATATGATTTTAATGGTAGTCACAAGGTATCATGATGCCTAAAAGTTGTGTAGAAATATTATTAAAACTAAAATTCACACAATTGTCTTTTAAAGACATTCAACAGAAAATGTTCTGTCGAACCCTTAGATTAACATTTTCTATTTTTGAAGCCATTTATACTTCTTTTTATAAGCTCTTATCAGATGTGTGTGTAGAATTCTTTCTTACTATCCCCCTCTACCTACAGCCAAATCAGTAGGTGTTCATTAAGCTTTCACTTTGTGACCAGAATGATGTTAAGGGTGCCAGTTGTATTCTCTCCTTTGCTAATTTGGGGTGTAAATAATTTTGGTATGTCAATTTATAAATTTGGTGTCATTTTAACTTGGTTTTCTTTCTTAGCTTGAACTTTTTCCTATTTTTGTTTGCTAACTGCATTCCTTCCTCTGTGGCTTAGGTGTCTCTATTCTTGGCTTATTTTCCTCTGAGGTCGTAACAGTTGTCAACAGATCCTGACCAGGTTCCTGGACAGTTCATATCTTTAATCAATTAGTACTTTTGCTTTTTTCCTATTCCTCTTTTCTTCATTATAGAGGAAAACAAAAAGGGATTAAATTAACAGAATTAGAAAAATGGAAGGGAAAACTAATATGAACCAGAGGAGTCTTAAATGTATATTAAACTGAGTTGGATAACTTAAGCTTGGTCAGTAATGGAAGCGGCATATTATGGAATAATTTGGCATCTTCAACAGCCTTGTTCAATGGACACATTAAGCCTACCTCGCAACACTGCCAGAGCATGTAAAGGCTTGTCCTGTCAACCTCTATGTCTTAGTCCATTCAGACTGCTGTAACAATGTACCATAAACTGGGTAGCCTGTAAACAACAGAAATTTACCTCTCACAGTTCTGGAGGTTGAGAAGTCCAAGATCAAAACATTTGCAGATTTAGAGTCTGGTGAGGGCCTCCATTCTGGTTCATAGACCTTCTAGCTATGTCCTCACATGGTGTGAGGTGAGAACTCTTGTCTTCAACTCCTCATAGGACATTAATTCCACTTCTAAGGGTTCCACTCTTATGACCAAGTCACCTTCCTAATGCTGTCACATTGGGTATTAGGTTTCAACATAGGAACTTTGAGGGGACACAAACATTCCATCCATAAGTTGTCCAATGCTGAAGGTATGGCAACTGCTACATGAGAAAGGCAGAAGAGCAGTTGGCACCAAGATTCAGGACAAACATTTATTTTACCCCATTTTCCTCCCTGCTCCTCTGCAATTAATATTTAACATAGTTTCTCCAACTTTTATGACAGCCCTTTATTGTATCATTATTCCCATTTTTCAGATGAGGAAATTGAGGCTCTGGGAAATTAAGTAACTTGTACAAGTCATAGATTTGGTAAAGGATTTGGGTTGAGTTCTGACAGATTTCAAAGCCATTTCTTTCCACAGTGCCAGGCTACCTTGTATAATGAGTATGGAAGATTGAAAAGGAGTTAATGGTGTGGCCATTCCACTGTTCTTTCCACTACTTCACTTGGTGAATGACTAATAGGCAAATACTCCCAGAGGGTATTTGCATTTTAAAAGAGGAGCTCATTAACTCTAATGAATCTCTAATTGGTAAAATTGGTGGGGGAGATATTTTTAAGTGCTGGGGCTTTCTCCTGTGTCTTCAAGGTGCCTAGCTGTCCTTTCCTCCTCTGTAGATTATCAACTACACTGGAATTAGAATTATGTAGTAGAATGCAGCCACAAATTGCTAGTCAGACTCAAATGCAATTGAGTGAATTTATAGGAAGTCTTGAAAAAAAATCATCAAAAGGGATATAGTATGGGTTAGCATTGTGTAAAATGAGTGTTAAAAAGCAAATGAATCTGGCAGTATTGAAGGTCTTCTGAAGAGTTAGGTAGAAATAATATATTTTATGATCAATTTTAACTTCAGAAGTGTTATATAAGCTTTTCCCATAGAGTGCTGAGTCTCTGAAACATGTTAATAGATGTCAGTTAAATAAAATGCTCCATAGTCAAATACATTGTGAAAAAACTTTAAATTTCTTTACTACAGAATTTCTCAGATGGCAAAATGCATTGGAAAACAACTACAGAATTTACATCCTACAGGTTTTCCTCATTCTTTTGACAAAGAAAAAAAATTTTTCCATGCGAATCCCTTGGAATCAATGTTTTGTAGGTTGTGTTCTTAGTTATGGAGTTCTAGATTAAAACTCTCTAATTAAAAAAAAAAAGAAGAAGAAAACAGTTTTTTGTATTCACAACTTTTATATGCACTCAAGCTCCAATCAAGTCTACACCAGCCCATTGCCAGTGCTCTTGGTCCTAGGGGCATGCTAGTAATAACAGCCCTCTTGCCAGATGAGACTGGTCACTTGAGAGGGAAAAAAGAAATGCATGGATATCAAATTCTAATCTGTATTGCCTTGAAAGCTGTTGTTGAAGAAAGTGGCTTATATTAGGGAACAAAGAGATTTCTTAATTTGAATCCCAGAATTAGCTTGTGTTGCATTCAGTTACAGGATAGATGGGATAGGCTTCCCCATGTCAGGGAAGGTCCCTGTGGAAGTTCAGAAGAATGTGCTGTTTTGGAGAGAAAGGAGGAAGGGGCAGAACAATGTGAGCCAGCCAGATCATCCCAAACTCACCACACCACACCACAGAAAGAAGAGTGGAGAGAGGCCTGGAGTAGATGCTAATGGAGCAGAAGACATGAGAGCCAAGTATCTGTTCCCTCACCCACCTACCACAAAGCCTCTGGACAAGCCTCCTCTGAATGATTCAGAAGGTGTTAGTGTTCCTTTCCCATCCCTAAGAACTTCTCCCCTTTCCACTTTCCCTTTTATCTATTGCTTGCTTTCTATCACCATGTCTCCACTCCCTCCTACCATCTTCACCCAGGAAAATGGGATCATGATGGTACTCTAATGGCTGTCTCTTTCTTTTCTCCTTGTCTAGCTGTAACTTTATTGAATTTTTGTTCCAGAAAAGGTGGCGTATGTATATTCCTCTGAATCAGAGATTGGAGAACTGCAGCCTGCCACCTGTTTTTGTAAATAAAATTGTATTGGAACACAGCCACACTCATTAGCTTACATATTGTCCATGGCGGCTCTTGGCTACAATGGTAGAGTTGTGAAGTTGTGACAGAGACCATATGGCCTGAAAAGCTTAAAATGTTCACTATCTGGCCTTTTACAGAAAAAAAAAAAAAAATCAGCTAACCTCTAATCTAAACTATAGGTGAATTTCACTTATGTTCTTTAAATTCAGAAAGAGCTTTAGTAGTATATGTGTATAGTCTTTATAATTTATTCTAAATAAAAGCTACATTTTAAACAAAGACAACTGAATGGTTGTGGTATAAAAGGAATTTTTGTCTCTTGTAAAATGTTTCTAGCCTCACAAACTTCTGGAAAAATATCAAGGAAACTGTGTTTGCTTTATAAGACTAGAATGAAGGACACAAGCTTGCTCTAGTCAGAAGTATTTGGCATCTCTACTAGAAAGGGGAAAAAAACGGATAATCTGTGGGCCCAGGAAAGCAAAAAGAATTGGAGAAAATTGGGGACCGAGAGGAGGGGCTCAGGTTGGACCAGCACAGAATCCTACTTTTGGAGCTCCTTTTAGCACTCTGGGCTGTTCACACCCTGCTACCTAACTCAGAGCCTTGGTTCCTCCCATCTCAGTCCTTAACCACCTTTCACCAGACCTGAGCCCCTGGGGATGTTAGGAAATGGATTCTGCCTCTGATGGAAATGCCTTCCATCTGGGAGACTGTGGGTGAATCACTGAGTACCCCTTAGACTTTATTTACCTGTCAACCAGGGAAGTACAGGGGGATCTTACTGTGCCTGCCCAACTAAATAATCAAATGTAGTGTTTAAAAAAGACTTGTGTGAAAATGCCACTGGGTTTTATTCTTTTTAAATGGTTTTATTCTTTTTAATGGCTGACTTATAAATGAAATTTTTGAATCTATCCAGCATGTAAGTGAAAGTTAACATATTTGAAAATGATTGTACCTTATTTCACATTTCTCACCTCCATTTTTGTTTGTTGTTAAAGTAAATAGCCTTTATGTGGATTATAGAATATATAGACAATAAATTAATTTTTAACATAAAATAATGGGAAAAACTTTCAAAAACTACATTTCATTGCAACCTATTCTTTTCTTTGTTGTTTCTTTAGCTTTCATTTGTTTATACAGAAATAAGCCTTTGTTTATACAGAAATAAACTTGCAGATGGCAATTTTCCTTGTAATCAGTTATTGTTCTATCTGAGTCATCTCCAGACATGGCATTTCAGTAAATAGTGATTCTGCAATTGCTTCCAGGCAGTTGTGTTATATGATGTCAAAAACACTAGCTGATAACCTTTCTGATTTTTCAAGCAGTATGGAGAATGGAGAAAGCTTTGTGTAGATACACACCTTGAAATCAGAAAATGGCAAAGGAAACAGATTGTGTGCTCGATGGTTTTAGCCAAATACAATCTTCGTGTGGCTAGGGGTAGAGTAGTAATCATTTTAAAGATAAATAATCTTTCTTAGAGTAAATGACTTCATAGTGGCTTATATGTATTTTCTCATACATACATACATACATACATATGTGGCTTTTCAGTTTTTTTGTTTTTGTTGTTTTTTTGTATGTACATTATTAAACTTGACCTTGATTTTGTTGTATAGAGATCTGTATTACCTTGGTTGCTCATGTTATTTTGGTCTCATGCCCATAACTAAGGAAACTGAACTCTTTGTACATTGATTTCTCCACCTGTAATTAAAGGTTGATTATCATATCACTAACTTTCAGAGAAAAGGGGAATTCTAAAAATAGGTCTCTTGGTGTGCCAATAAGTGATCAATGTAGTCACTTAAAATCAGTCAAAATAGTTGTTTGACATCCTAGGTCCCAAGAATAAATTGATTTAAAATTTCACTTAACAACTTTAGTATCTATAGACATAATCCAAAAATTCCTAATGCTTTTTTAATGTGTTTTTAATTTTTAACTCTTTTTTTAAAATTTAATAATTTACACCACAAATAGGAATTCTAGTAGCAATATATCAAAGTGGTATTTATTAAATTTGCCTTTTAAGTTTCACAAATAAGTTTTAGAAGAAAGACACACTGCTCAAATACAGTTTTTGTTCACTACCAGTAAGTCTTTTGTCACAGAGTTTAGGTAAGAAACCATAAAGATAAATTCACTAATTTGTTCAGTTAATATTTATTGAACTGTTATGTGCTGGGTCCTGCCTAGCAATACTGTGCACACAACTGAAAACAAAGCTGATAGATGGGAGTGTGTGCTGACATGTTTAGACTGTAAACTCTGTGGGGAATTAAAGCATCTTAAATAATTTTAGTATTTGCTTCATGATTTTAGAATTTAACAGGATTTTATTTAATCCTTTGAAAATTTCATGAAGCTCTTCCTTGTTTATAGCCATTGATAAACTGAACTTCATAAGGAAAAGTTAAGATTAGCAAAGATTTTCATGCTTTATCTTCAATCAAGATTTGTAACCTTCTGTATGCTTACAAATTCCTAACCTGTAGTGTCAGCCATACCATCGTCCATGAATTTGGTAATTGTCCCTGTTGGGGACATTCCTAGAATGGCTTAATTTGGGGGAAAGAACAATTTACAATTTGTTAATTTAGCTTCAAAAAAAAGTAGACTAATTTGCTGTCTACCTATCATGTGTTAATAACCATTAGTAATAATAAGTTAAAGTAGGCCATTAATAAGTTAATCATGCTTATACTTGCTGAACTATATTTATATCTGTCCTATGTCCTTCCAGGCAACTTAGTCACCTAGTTCATTTAGTAATATAACCCACTCAGGCACTAACCTTAGGAATTAAAGTTTTAACAGAAGTCCAATTTATACATTTGTTCATTGTTCTTTCCTGTGGTAATGATTATCTGGCATTTGGTTAATTATTACATAGAAACATACATATTACTCCAAGGCAAATCCACAGGGGCACAAACACTCATAAACAGTAGACCTTATGAAAAATTAATTTGGAGGACAGTTATTCATATCATAAAAATGCTATTTTAAAATGATTTACCTTATCCTTTTAAAGTCATAAACTTAGTTCATTTGAAATATGACTTTATTAAAAATTTGAATTCATTTGATTTTTATAGAGTAAATCTATATAAAGCAGGATACATTTCTGGTGTAGGTGGTGTGTATATGTGTTTATGGATGATTTATGATACCTGTATAAACTACTATTCTTCAAAATAAACTTGTTTACTTTGTAACAAAGGGAATAGTGGTTGCTTCCATCATGTGAAACATAATAATGACAAAAATATTCAAATAAGTAGGAGACAATTTGGCCTTAATAATATGATAAAGTTTCTGTCCTTTTTACTTCATAGGAGATGCAACAAATGAGCCAAGGGGTAAAACTTCAGAAGTGGAAGGCAGCCAACCTTTGGAGGTAAGTGAAACACAGTAAGAGTCCTTTTGGGGTGAAACTAAACAAGTCACTATGATTACATATTCCTCTGAGAATTAATAGTAACTTTAGCTCTTGATATACAGACAGGTGCCTAGATACCAAGAAACAGGTGACCGTCTGCTGAAAGTCAGTAGATATCAGTATAGGGAGGGAGGGAGTTCTCAAGAGCTGAGCTTTTCTTAGTGCTAGAGATGGAAGCTTTCTGTTAAACAAAAAGGGGAATAGAGCTTTTAAGTTAAAATATCTGAAGTATTTTTAATTGAGTGGTTATTCTCTAATATTTTGGATAAACAGAAAATATACGAACCTATGGATAAAGGTTTGAAAATAACCTAGTCAGAACTGTATGACATGAGCCGGGCGTGGTGGCGCACGCCTGTAATCCAAGCGACTTGGGAGGCTGAGTCAGGAGGATCGCCAGTTTTCAAAGCCAGCCTCAGCAACTTAGCGAGGCCTTAAGCAACTCAGTGAGACCCTGTCTCTAAACAAAATACAAAATAGGGCTGGGGATGTGGCTCAGTGGCCGAGTGTCCCTGAGTTCAATCCCTGGGTGCGGGAGAAAAAAAAAAAAAAAAAAGAACTGTATTACATGGTCTGGGTTGTAGCTCAGTGGTAGAGCACTTGCCTAGCATGTAAGAGGCACTGGGTTCAACTCTCAGCACCACATATAAATAAAATAAAGGTCCACTGACAACTAAAAACAAATTAGGAAAAAAAAAACTGTACTACCTTACCATTTCCAGCAGTGAAGCGCACTCTGACAATGTTCTATAAAAAAGCTAGGGTGTTTTTTCTTTCCACATGAGAAAGCTATTTGCTCCTTGAGGGTACTTGAAAATAGAGTTGGGATACTTTTGAGTACTATGTGGAAATACATTAACATTTTTTAACCACCTAAAGAATCATTTTTAAGACTTAAGGGAATGTTAAGTATTAGGGCAGAAGGGAGAACCATGAATTTCAAAACTCTCTACCTGACACACCTCTGCTTACATTCTACTTGTAGTGTGAGAGGGTATTGCTACATACAGCTAGAGTGAGGTCAGGGACCTGGCCTGCGAGGTCCATCATGGTGTCCCCAATGTATAGAGCAGAGTAGGCAGCCAAAAGACTTGTTGCGTTTCTTATAAGTAGGAAGTAACGTTTATTTTAAGAGAGATTTGTAGTTTTATATTTGTATTTTTCACAATGAGAAAATGTTTTTAGTCAAGGAAAAACTTATTTAGACATGATACAGGAAGTAAATTCAGGAAAAGGAAAAAAAGAATCAGTTTTTGCATAAAACTGTTCTTGTTCTTTTATTCATGCATACAACAAACATTTATTAAGCACTGACTGTACCTAAGTCACTGCAAGAAGCTGAGTACTTAGTAATGAAAGAAGTAGCTTCAAGGACAAAGAAAATGTCCATCTACATATTGAAGCAACTTGATCTGTTTTGTTTATTCAAACATTGAGTGAATGCTGACCACGATTAGCATCTCTTTTTTTTTTTTTTTTGATACCTCAGATGGAACCCTGCAGCGCTTAACCACTGAGCAACACCCCCAGCACCCCCACCCCCTTTTTCTATTTTATCTAGAGTTAGGGTCTGATTGAGTTGCTCAGTACCTTGCTGAGTTGCTGAGGTTGGTTTTGAACTTGTGATCCTCCTGCCTCAGCCTCCTGAGCTGCTTAGGATTATGCTTAGGATAGTCATATGTCATCACGCTGAGCATTAGTAGCACCTTTGACGGGAAATGTATTTGGGATTTGGGCAATACTACTCAGATGGTTCAGAAATCATCAGTGATTACTTGAGTTTAATTGCTTAGGGTCTTACTCTATTCAGGCAACTATAAGAAAATATCATATTCTGGGTGGCTTATAAACAACTGAAACTTACTTCTTAAAGTTCTGGAATCTGGAAAGCCCAAGATCAGGGTGTTGGCAAATTTGGTATCTGATGAGAGTCAGCCTTTTGGTTTTCAGTTGTTGCTTTCTCATGGGTCCTAACATGGAACTCTGGTCTCTTCAGTCCCTTAAAAGGAAGCTAGTCTCATTCATGAGGGCTTCATTTTCATGATTTTCCTCCTCCCAAAGGTCACACCTCTGGACACTATCACCTGGAGGTGATATATTCAACATACAAAGTTGGGGAAGGATAGAAACATTCAGATCTTTGGAAGTGTCTGCAGAACTCAGTTATTTCAAAGCTTGTTCATTGATAGAATTTCAAAAAGATTAATTCTTAGGAAAGGAACTTTTAAAGATTATAATCCTTAGAAATTTGAAACTAGCTAATTATTGTGCTGCCTCTTAGACTTTCCATCAATAGACTCAATTGTTAATGATTAAGGCTGGATGTATACACTCATGCTATAGCTGATATTTCAAAATTGCTTTCCAAGTAGTTGCTGGGCAGCATGAGGACAGTGTTTGTTGTCAGAGAGCTCACTGATACAGCAGACTAGAAACAGGTACACTCTAAAAGAGGTCACAGTGGAAAAGTACAATAATGAAAAGTACTTTTAGAGGCTGTGTGTGTTTTATCACAGAAAAACCTAATGATCATTTATCTTGATCTCAAGCCTTCAGAAATGGTATTCGGTATTCCATTCCTTCAAAAGTGCATAAACAAAAACATTGTTGCACATTCTTTCCCTCTATCCCTGTCTCCACCCTCACACCTTGATGCAGTGAAAATGAATCTAATCCAGTCTTGAGGCTTTAAATTCTGTGCAGATACTCATGACTCCCAAGATATATCTCTACTGAGACCTCTCACCTGAGTTCTAGACTGTATATCCAACTGTATACATTTTACTTGCAAGTTTCTTAACAGTTCAGCCTTTACCTGATCATAGAAGAACTATTGATTCCCGACCCCACCACTCTGAAGCTTCTCTTTCCCAGGCTGCCACATTTCTGCTGAATATCACCACCATATACTGGTTTAGAACTGAAACCCCTGAGATACCCTTGGCTTCCCTCTTTCCTTCACATCCCAAATCTAGTCCATTAGCAAGTCTCATCATCTTAACATATATATCTGGAATCTGACTGCTTCTCAATATTGTTATTGTTAATCTAAACCACCACTTTTACTCAGTCTCTTCTCCCTTAAGACCATTCTCCACATAGCAGAGAGAATATAAGTCAACTCACAACATTTCTTGGCTTAAAATCTGGTGACTACTCAGTGGACAGAGAATACACACTCAGCTCTTTGCACTGGGCTACAAAGAACTCCATAGTCTCTCCAATTTCATTTCTCTCCACATCCCCAGTCCCCATCCTCACCCACCACCTGCTTTCCTGACCCTTGATGATGTTAAACTCTGCCTCATCTCAGCCTTTTTGTTTGCTAGCCACCCTAACCCCCACTTTTACCAGAACATCACTTGGCTCTTATCATTCAGGTGTCACTTTTTGTGACTACCTCTGCTGTGTCCCTCACCTGTTGCTGTTACATAACTTTGTTTCTCTATCACACTTATCATGGTCTTAGATTATTCATTTATTTACTATCTGCCTCCCTGACTAGAATGAAAATAGACTTTGTATACCTAGACTAGTATCTGGTACTTACATAGAAAGTACTCAGTTAAGTATTTGTTAACCGATTATGGAGGTTTCATTTAATGTCTTTATCCATCTGTCAGATTAATGGCCTAAATGTCATTAATGTCATTTGATTCATTCTTTTCACCCCCTCATCAATGTATCAAGTCTTCTTGATTCTACCTTCCCAAATCTTCCAGATCTGGTTTCTCCTACACCATCTAGGTCCTCATCTGTTCACTAGACTATTCTGAAAAGATTAGTTTCTTTCCCAAATCTCTATCTAAAAAAGAGCAGCAGGTTTTGTTACTTCTGCACTCCAAAAACCCCCTGAAATCTGCAGAATAAAGCCTAAGCCTCAAACACTGTTCATATTTCCCCTCCTTTGTGAGCACTTTTTTCTGTTCCTCCAGCCAGGGTCAATCTCATTGTCTTCTTACCACTTATGTTGTCTTTTATGACTTGACTTTAATGTGAGTTCCTGGAAGGTGGGAACTACACCTTAATTAGCTTTATGGCCTCAGCAGCTCTCATATTGTTAAACATGTGGTGTGGCATAAATGCCCTGTCAATGATTTCTAGGTGAATAAATGGGTAAATAAGTGATCCTCTTATGAGTAAAACCCTTCATTAAATTCTGTTTTCCACTTTACATTATAAACAGAGTTACATCTTTTCTCAATGTAAAAAAGTTTTTCTTCTTAGGAGTTACCCATAAAAATAAGTATCTTATTTTTGGCACTCTCACTGCATTAGCAAGGAAGAGTTGAATGATTTCAGTAAGTTTTAGAAATATACACCCTGTGATTCATAAATTAGTTACTATACTAGCAGAATGATTCTCAATATTTTATATTTAAAAACTATACAAGAAATGTAGAAATACTATTTATAATGAGAACAAAGATAAATTAGTAGGGGTTCCATAAAGCTTAAAATGAACATTTGTGGTTGCCCAAAAATAACTCACTTTTCTTAGGGCCCTTTGGAGAACTTGGCTTTTGGCACACCAAAATTGTTTTTGTTGAAGACAGATGAACACATACATTGCCTCCCATTTTCCGGGATTCAAATTAGACATGGGGAGGATATGATGTGTAAGACTTAGTGGTTCTGACTCAGAGATGCAAGAGTTCTTATTCTGTTAGTGGAAAATTAGAAAGTTCAGTGTCACTTGAATGTAAACTAAAATAAAATAAACTCTTTGAATTCCATAACTACAGAGATAGTTATGAGATTTCAGTAAAGGAAGAAATATCATTAGGGGGAGTAAAGAAAGACCTTCAATGAGCTTTGAGCCATGAATATTTTTTTCTAATTACTTATGCAATTAATTTTTATATGATTAAAATAAGTTCCTAGGAAATGAAGACCTTTATTAAAAATATTTTAGAAATAGAGGCAAATTATACTATGAAACTGTTTTACATGAATGTCAGTGACAGCTAATAAAGGGTTAAAAGTAAAATGAAAATAACTTGGCCTATTTTACAGTGTAGTTTTAATGGCAGTTAAAATATTTTGTTAAGTGGGTCTGTGATATTTTTCCTGACACTTTATAGCCCAAGTATTTAACAACTGTGTTTCTGATCCAAGTACATCTCTCAAAATGATGGAAAATCTAAAATCTAGGCAGAATAAAATTTGGAAAGGGAGACCTGGTTTGGGCATCAGGTTAATTTTTACAGAGTTGGATTATGAGGTACTTTAATACACTTATACAGAAGAACATCTATGAAAAGAAGCATTTATGTTTGCATTAAGTAATTAGAATTTTCTTTTGTGAAATTGATATAGCACTCATTCCAGAAAATCATAATTCCCAGTACTTCTTAAAGGATTTGTCTAGTTTTCATTCTCCTTTCTAAAGTAGTTTAGGATTTCCCTCAATGATGACTTAAATTACTTAGTACTGTTTCTACCTTGTAGTTCTCTATGTATGATACTAAGATATCATCACATAAAATACAGTAACTTAAGGAAACATCATTGAATTATATAGTTGTCAAAACAATTTTTCTCAAGTTATGTTGTTAGTCCATGTTTTAAAAGCAGTGGTATTAACAGAATTTACCATATTTTTGGCATAAACAGTATGAACTCCAAAAGCCCATGTTTGAGCTTATTAAAATTAAAGTCATTAGACTCTAGTACTTGGGGGGAAGAGTTATAATTTGACCTAATTATCCAATTAGAGGATTATCCACATCCTTCTGTTCCTTCTTTGTTTCTTGTTGGCCTTCTGGGTAAATTTTGATAGTAAGTTGTAATGACCTTGTTGCTACTTAACTACCTTCTAGTTTTTAGGAGCCTGTTACTTACAACTCAGGGGGATAAACCCATAGACTCAGAGGGAACCTGGTTTTGATATTTTTACCATTATGACTCATTTCTTAGTGAATAAGCATAATAAACAAGCAAATAGTCATATTATTCTATTTTTCAGTCCTGGAAAGTATTTTATATTGTGAAAACTAGAGCCATATTAGCTACCAATCAACTGGGAAACTTGTTCTTTTTTACTTTGTAGGTATATTTGGGAAGTTGTAAATATGTAAGTTTCAGTTTTTAATACAACTATATCCAGTTTGGGTGACTATGTATTTTAACTTAGCTTTAGCAAATATTTTTAGATTATATGTTTATTGAATTTAATCTCTTATATTTGTAATTGCAAAAACTATTTTTAAGATTTACACTTATTTTTACTGTCCAAGATTGAGGAATATTTTTATTTACTTACTGGTCTAAAGATAATCAAATATAAAAACAAGCCAATAAAAACTCCCACAAAATCATAATTCTGTTTGTGTATTTGTCTTGAGTGATAACTAATTCACATATGCATATGGAGACACATATAAAATAATAACTAACAGATGGCATAGCTGCAAAGTAGGATTTATAAAGATTATTATCAGCTGGTGGTATTGAGATACTCCTGTGGTTATACTGACAGAAGACACAAAATTATTTTTAGCAATAAACTTTAGCACTAATATCCCCAACTTCTGTTAGCCAAAGTAGCTTATTGCATATTTAATATAAAATATGCCTAACTTCTTAATGACACAATCCAATGGCCAGTTTGTATGAGGAAATTTAATAGATGGTAATTGCAAAAATCATAATTAAGGTAATAGCAGTAACAAAAACTGCTTTGCTAAAATCAGTAAGTGTATGATATTAGATCCCTGGAAGGTAAAGTAAGGATTTGGGGGGATTTTTCACTTTGTCCAGGTTATTTCAAGTACACTACTCAATCTTGCCCACAATGGCCACTCTTTATTCACTCATAAACAAAAACTTTAGTTCTTTTTAACTCAGTAGGTATGGAAGCTTATTTATTAATAGTTGAGTTACATGTAGACTTTATAGTTTAGTAATTTGGGGAACAGAAGTTGTGTTGTTATTTTAATTCTTTAAAAAGTTTTACTTTTGACTGGTAAGTACTAATGGTTTATATTTATAGAGTATAATGTGATGTTTTGATATATGTCTAGAAGGTGGAATAATTAAATCAGGCTAATTACAAATCTGTCAACTCACATGCTTATCAGTTTTTGTTGTGAAACCCTTAAAAACACATGCTTAGCAATTCTGAAATATACAGTGCATTGTTATTTATTATAGTCACAATTCAGTAGCCATGAAAGCCTTGTCCTGTGTAACTGAAACCCCTTTGTCAACAGCTTTCCTTATTCTACTATCCCCCTTACCCCAGCCTAAACGTTGACTTTTTAAAAAAAAATATAGCTATATATATATGTGTGTATATATACGTATATATACACACATATATAAATATAATGGGTTCACATAATAATGAAACCTGTTGGTTTTGTTTCTGGTGTGTTTTCATACTTCCCTTATGCCTTTTTACAGAGCTGTGGAGCCTTCAGACTTTAGAGACTAATTTCCTTGTTGTTTTTATTTTAGATAGTTACTAAAATAATGAAAGTATCCTTGAGCTTTGTGAATTCCATATGATGTGCACATTAGTTACCACTTCTTAAAGAGGGGAATAAAATTAGCTCTTTGAATACTGGGTTCTGTTGTGTGGAAAAAAATTGGGACTATGTGGTATAGGAAAAATGCATGATATCAGAGTCTTTGGAAGGTACAATCAAGGAGGCAGGTCTCAAGAATAATTTCATGTGTAGTAAATGTTCGTCCCCTGGATTCCAGGAGTTTGCTTTTAAGAATTTTTTAGTATTATATGTATATAAGTATATAAATTCAAAGTGTTGGGGGTACAATGATTATTATGAAACTGTGTATTCTCACAAGATATTCATAGTCCAAATACAGGTATAATGGATATTGATATTGAAGGCAGTGTAAATTGGTTCAACCATTTTTGGAAAGCATTTTAGCAATAAGTATTAAGAGCTAAGAAGACATTGATATGCTTTGACAGTAATTCTACTTATAGGATTCTATTCTAAGAAAATAATTTTTTAAATCCATAAGTTTTGTGTACAAAAAAGATGGCATATTCATGCAATAGAATGTTTTTCAGTTTTCACAAATGACACTGATGATTAGCTTCAGCAACAGATATGTGGTTTCATAATTTCAGTTAATATGATACACAAAATTATATGCAGTATGACTGCTGCTTTGTAAAAAAACTATGAGGAAAACGATTATATAATACATAAAAATATTAAGAGTAGATGTAATTGAGAGGATAAGTATATAGGTT
This sequence comes from Glaucomys volans, assembly GCA_020662805.1. Classification (NCBI taxonomy): domain Eukaryota; kingdom Metazoa; phylum Chordata; class Mammalia; order Rodentia; family Sciuridae; genus Glaucomys; species Glaucomys volans. Next base: position 955,763 of record JAJEJO010000425.1, read on the forward strand.
AAATCATTCTTTTCAGTGTTCTTGACTACAATGAATGTATCTTGATCTTTTTTTAATTCTTTTTTTTTTAGTTGTAGATGAACACAATACTAAAATAAATAAAATTTATTTTATTTATTTGTTTTTATGTGGTTCTGAGAATCAAACCCAGTGCCTCATATGTGCCAGGCAAGCACTCTACCACTGAGCTACAACCCCAGCCCTGTATCTTGGCTTTTAAATAGTGATATTCATGATGAGAAAACAATGTGTTCACTCAAGGACAGTTTTTGCTTCATAGAAGAACTATTTTGTATGAATATCAATGGTGGATCGAGGTGCTCTTTAAGGACATAATTTTGTCACTTTTTTGGCCTGACTCATTTAGGTTTAAGATCTCTTAATTAGTTGATCACAGAGTACCACATCTGATCACATTTTGTCAAAACATCTGTCCCCTCTCACCCAGGGACTTCCCAGCAGGGAGAAGAGTGAGGTGACTTGGAGGTTATTCTTCATGTCTCTTTGGAAAATGGCCTAATCCAAACTTTTCTCATTAATCAATTCCACTGTTATTGTCACTGCCTCACTTTTAAAGGTAATTTTTCCCATCCCAAATTTGAGACTACTGATTTAAGCATATATTTGTCTAAAACTCTCACTTTTTTCTTTATATATCTGATTTTCTTTATTTATATGATTCTGAGACTCTTCAGTAAAGAGTTTGCCTTTATGACAATTACATTTAAGAGTATAATTTTGCCAGGCATGGTGGCGCACGCCTGTAATCCAAGCGATTTGGGAGGCTGAGTCAGGAGGATTGGAGTTCAAAACCAGACTCAGCAACTTAGTGAGGCCCTAAGCAACTCAGTGAGACCCTGTCTCTAAATAAAATACAAAATAGGGCTGGGGATATGGCTCAGTGGCCAAGTGTCCCCGAGTTCAATCCCTGGTTCCAAAAACAGTATAATTTTATCAGAGAGTATAATTTTATCAGAGAAATACCAGGATCTTTTTTCTTCTGATATATAGCCCATTCACATTTCTGATTTCTTTATGAATTGGAGCAGTTAGATTATTGCATTTTCATTTAAACAGTAATTTTTATTCTGTGATGTGTTTATTCTTTTATGCAAGATCAAGATACCTTCTGGGAAGATGATTTTGTAGAATACATTTCTCCATCCTTTATTTTCATCTAAATTGCTGGGTCATATAATAGAAAAAAAGTATATGTTTGCTGGATTCCTCTGCTCATTAAATATATAATTTAGGAATGTTCCTAAACTTCTCTTCAAATCCAGTTCTTAGATCGTGAAATAGGTGGGGTAGATGCCATGTCTGAGATATTTTTCTTAAAGTCATATTTATTTACTTCTTTGGAAAGGGAATTGAAGTTTGGCCACCAAATACTGATCATCTTTTGGTGGTTCTGGGGATCTGAACCTAGAACCTTGTACATCCTAGGCAAGTGCTGTACCACTGAGCTATAGCCCTAGCCCCCAAACATCTCTTTATACTGCTGCTTTAATTGCGTGGTGAACTGGGGACACAGGGAGCTACTGCATAATTAGGAGATTTCAGGCATTGATTAATCGTGCTTTATGCTTGTTAGGAAGGAATAGTCCAACAATTCTTGTAGGTAAATTGTCAGATTGCAAAAATCAGTTCAATTATTGATTCCTGCTCTCACTAACAAAGTATGTATTGAGGAAATGATAAATTCAGCTACTGGTAAAGATCAATTAAAACACTCACTCATTATTATTTGTTTACATCTATAGACTCTTTTATATTTGAACATCAGATTAGCATAGATTATTTGCCCGAAAACACAGCCAGAATGAATTAAAATAAGGTCTGCTTATGGAGTTTGTAAAGGTCTTTTCCATAATTTCCAAATTCATACATTTTTGTTACCAGTGCGTCTGTTTCCTAATTCCAGTTTTGCTAGAAAAAATTATAATTGAAAGGTCATAATTCTGATTCTTTCTTCTGGCTTCCATTGAGTTTAACTGGCACACTGAAACATAATGTTCATTCATCGTAGCCAATAGACCAGACCACGCGAGGTGTGTAAGAGCTGCCCGTTTCCATCCAAAATGCACATATGGTGTGGGTAAGGCAGTAATGTGAGTTTTATGCAATGTTTCTGCTCATGTACACAGTCTGTTGCTCAGCACCAATTATTCCCTGCCAGAAATCCGCTACCTGCTGCTTTCATAGCTCTGCTTGATGAAGCTACATAGCTTAAAATGACCACAGTAGTATTTAACTTTAGCAATCTTTGTTTGTTAGATATTTAATTTAACCTGCCTTATCTGTTGAGTGATTGTAATTGATTGCAATTAGAATCAAAGAACTGAAACCTTGTTACTGCATTTCATGGAGCTACAGTAGATCCAATATATGTGTTAAATACATATGTTTAAAAGAAGGAAGCAAAATGTGAAAATACTAGCTTTTTTCTTGCTGAATATAGTTTTCTGTCTGTAATTTAGAAATTATAATTTTTAAAATCTTACACAATATTCCGTTTGTATTTTGGTAGTCACCTTATTGTTACTATTTCTAGTTTTCACTTGTGTAGGTTTAAAAACGACAAAATCAGCAGGGTGAGAAGGCCATGTTGGGAGAACAACTGTTCCCTATTTCCCACAGCCATCTTTTTCCTAATCCCCTGTCTTTTAATTAGTAGCAAATGGTCCTTATTTTGTCCTGCTTTGGTTCATATTACACTTGTAACTTCTTGGGACTATATAGAGGTTTAAAGTGCAACCATGTTTGCAATGGCTTCACACAACTAAAGATTTCTTCTTGAAAGATAAATTCCATTTGAATCTTCAGGTAATGCAAAAGTAGCATGCAGGTATGTGCTTGGTCTAGTTGATGTTATCTGGATGTTCCACTTTGTACCTTACTAAAGATTCTTTTTGTGATACAAGAGCATACCAGCATGAGTACACAGAAAAAATACACATGAATTAATCTCAGCTATATTTACTTAGGTTTTACATTTCTTTTCAGACATAGCAGGCCCCATTCCTTATTGTGGGGCAGGTTTTGTGTGTCCTTCCCACCTGCTCAATAATTAAGGTTAATTTTTACCCATCCAAGGATTATTTAATGTCTGTTTTTGGGCTTTCATAGTCTTAGGAATATGTCTTTCACACATCATCTTTTAAATTAGTTCCAAAGTCATTATGAGTGTGAACTCATAAGTTTTCTCTAAAAGCAGTTGTATAATAGGTGTATACATGTACTAGAACTTCCTAATGTAAAAGCTAAAAGCCATATTTTTTTTAAAGTAATAGCAGCGTGCATTTCCCCTACCTTTTTATGCCAGTTGAAGAGAGAGAAAAGGCTGGCACATAATGTACACATGAGTACAGTTACAGTGGATTGAAGTACCATTTACATAATGAGACAAACGCAGGAAAACTTTCTCAGAACTTCTTAGCTGACAAGAGTAGGCAAAGGGTTGCATAACCCTACTACTTATGTTGGTATCTGTTAGAGAATGGTTGGAGGAGCAGCCAATTTATTGGTCCATCAAAAAATGCTGGGATTTATTACTAGCTCAAGCTGGCCCATCAGATGGCTATATACGTGTACCACATTGCCTTGGTCCTTCACAGATTGCCCTCCCGGTTTTTCAGTTTGAGTACCTGTGAGAAACTGTGGTGTGGAATACACTCTGACATTTATTGTGGGAATATTACAAGGACATGGTCTCCCACATTCCATAGTTTCTCCTGTGCAAAGTCCCACTCATGTCATCTGATTTCTTATTGCCTTTGTACTAACTGAAAATGTTTAATTTCTCCTGGAGTGGTAATAGTCTATTTTCCTCACAGCCATTGTGAATTTTGTACCTGAGCATTTTTTTTTCTATTTTCCTTTGGCTAGGAGGAAGCCCAGACCTCAATTTGTTTGTTTGTTTGTTTGTTTTATTGTTGTTATTTTGTTATTTTATTTTTATTTTATTTTATTTTTTTATTTGCTTATTGATTCATTGAGCACAAATGGAGTACAGCTATTGTTTCTCTGGTTGTACACAAAGTAGAATCACACCATCTGTGCATTCATACATGTACACAGGGCAATGATGTCTGTCACACATTCTGTTATATTCTTACCCCCCCACCTCCGACCCCACCCCTCCCTTCCCTCTATGCTATCTATCCTTCCTCTATTCTTGCCACCCCCCCACCCCCGCATTATGCATCATCATTCATTTATCAGAGAGACCATTCGGCCTTTGGATTTTTGGGATTGGCTGATCTCACTTAACATAACAGTCTCCAACATCATCCATTTACCTACAAATGCCATAATTTTATTCTTCTTTATGGCTGAGTAATATTCCATTGTGTATATATACCACAGTTTCTTTATCCATTCATCTATTGAAGGGCATCTAGGTTGGTTCCACGATCTAGCTATTGTGAATTGAGCAGCTATAAACATTGATGTGGCTGCATCACTGTAGTAATCTGATTTTAAGTCCTTTGGGTGTAGGCCAAGGATTGGGATAGCTGGGTCAAACGGTGGATCCATTCCAAGTTTTCTAAGGAATCTCCACACTGCTCTCCAGAGTGGCTGCACCATCTTGCATTCCCACCAGCAATGTATGAGTGCACCCTTTTCCCCACATCCTCGCCAACACCTGTTGTTGCCTGTGTTCTTGATAAAAGACATTCTAATTGGGGTAAGATGAAATCTTAAGGTGGTTTTGATTTGCATTTCTCTTATAACGAGTGATGTTGAACATTTTTTCATAAATCTGTTGATTGCTTGTAGATCTTCCTTTGTAAAGTGTCTGTTCATTTCCTTGGCCCATTTATTGATTGGGTTATTAATGTTCTTGGTGTAAAGATTTTTGAGTACTTGGTAGATTCTGGAGATTAGTGCTCTATCTGAAGTGTGTGTAGCAAAGATTTTCTCCCACTCTGAAGGCTCTCTCTTCACATTGCTGATTGTTTCCTTTGCTGAGAAAAAGCTTTTTAGTTTGACTCTATCCCAATCATTGATTCGTGCTTTTATTTCTTGCGCTTTGGGAGCAGACCTCAATTTGCATCTGACTGTTAGTCATTATTTAGGACGTGATGGGATATGTACTTGCATCCTTCATTTTCCTCTTACCTGGTGATCCTGTTCTTTATTTTTCCTATATGTAATTTTTAAATTTACTGTGAATCTTTTTAGCTGCTTGAGATTGATTTTGTAGAGGAAAAGGATAAACTGTGCACATATGTATTTTTTGAAATACTTATGTAAAATAAATTTGTATTTTTTTAGTTGTCAATGGATCTTTATTTTATTTATTTATAAGTGTACTGAGAATTGAACCCAGTGCCTCACACATGCTAGGCATGCACTATACCACTGAGCTACAACCCCAGCCCATAAATTTGTATTTAAACTGTTTTTATTTTATTAGATTATAAGTAATATATATATAACCCCCAGTTATTTTTTTTTTCTCAGCTCTTTTAAAAAAGTCAAAGGAGATAAAAAATATATATAGATTTTTACTTTGGGAATGTGTGTGATACTTTAACCTTCCATGCCTGAGTGGAGTCTGGCAGTTGGCTCACACACTGATCTTCAGTTTAATGTGATTTCTTTGGAGTATTTGTTGACTGGAGGATGCAGATGAAAGTAGCCTACTTTCCAAGTCATCAGCTTGATCCAGTTGTTTTCAGGTGAAAAGTACCCCACGCATCTGCAACTCTCGCGCGCTGTTTGGCTGTTTGCCACATCAACTACTTTGTGGTCTTCTTCTATATAAACTTTTTTTTTTAATATCCTTTTTTAAAATTTTGTGGTGCTAGAGATTGAACCCAGGGCCTTGTGCATGTGAGGCAGGAACTCTACCAACTGAGCTGTATCCTCAGCCCCTACACATTTTCTTTTAATGATATAGTTATACTTTCTAGACTATACCACTTGAATTTTAGGTATCGAGGATGGAGTAAAAGTAACTAATTTAGAGATAGAGATTATTTTGGGAATAATAGTTCTTCACAGTAGCAAACTCACAGAACCCCTGCAGTACCATACTATGGATAGCTGCAAAAATACAAACTTTATCATCAGACATCCTTGGAGCTTGACCTCACTTTATACAATGCCTTTAACAAAGCACTTAGCCTCTTAGATCTTTATGTCCATTTGCTATAAAATGGGAAATGATGCTACTTATCTTACAGGTTACTGTAAATATTAAATGAGTTAATATATAATATTTACATACATATACATAGTGTCTAATATATACTAGACAATGTGTCATTTTAAATTGGAAGAAAATTATGGTTGATGCCTTGAAAATCATGTCAAAGTAGGGTGAAAAGTATTAAATCAGTTAGGAATTGTACTTAGCTGAAAGTTAGAGAGAACTGAAAGGCAGTGATTTCATTTCAGGCCTTATTTTTTTCCATATGATGAGAATTCTGGTGGAAAGTGGCAGAAGAATTGATTTAGGAGCTCAGGGGTGCTAAGATCAAGTTCCTCTGACTCTTTTTCTCATTGTTGCAAGATAGTTATTGCAGCTTCAGCCATTACATCCACCTTCCAGGAAACTAGAAGGAAGAAGATAGCAAAAGGAGAATAAAAGTACCTGTGTCTAGAAAATGCCCAGAAATCTCTAACAGAAATTAGACATATTGGGTCACATGGACCCCCTGGTGACAAAGGAGATTGGGAAAATGTTTTCTAGACTGGTACTTTGCTACCACCAGCAAGATTAGAAATATAGTAATGAGGACAAAAGGAAAGGTGAATATTGGGTAGATTGTAAGCAGTCTCTGATATACATAACAACCTTTTTTGTTTTTAGAAATTTCATTTTTCCAACAGTAGACAGCATGGGGGCAGGGGGACAAGTAGAGACAAACAGAGCCATTGGTGTTAATTGGATTCTATTTGGAGGCAGGAAGTCTTTGAATATTCAACAGGGGGTGGGGATATAAAAAGCTAAGCATGCTACTGGTAGGAATTTTATATACATTATCATTAATTTTCACAGACGAGGGAGGCAATATTATCTGTGAATTTTATTGGGGTAAGGCTCAATTTTATCAGTTTCCCAAGGTCATAAAAGTAGGGAGCCAGAAATCAGATTTGCAACTAACTGACCACAAAAACCTTTGCTTTGTACTGCTTTCCTACCTGCATTGCCTGAATAAGCATGCAGAAACCTTCTATTGCACTTTACTTCTATTTTTATAGTGCCTTCTACAACTGAGCAGACTGAGCACTATGTAAAAGATTGCTGCTGGTAGTTGCTGAAGGCTATAGAGACAGGCTGAGAGCAGGTAGTGCTTCTGTCTCATGACTGCCTTTCATAGTTGGTGGTGACTGCATTGGATTTGTGCCTTCAGAGCAACAGCACCTGGACCATTCCTTAGGACAAAAGGAATATGGCAGAGTAGCAGTGACCAGTCCCAGAGATCATCAATCCAATGTTGAAAGCATACAGAATGACAGCAGGGAATTATCCTTGACCTCTTCCTCTGCTGGCAACCCAGTTGATCAACAACTCATCCATTATGCCTCCCTCCCTACCTCACTTACCTGTCCTTTCCTTTCTCCCCACTGCAGCTGCAGTACTTCAGACCTTGCTGTCTTTCACATGGACTATTTATTGCAAAGAGCTTCTGTAATGACCCCTGGTCCCCATTTTTACTTTAGTCACTTCATTTGCCTACATTCTGGCTGTCTTAATTGATGGTATCAGAGGCTCTTCATGGCCCTTCATGATCTGCTCCTGCCCCTCTGTATTAACATCCATGTCTGTTCTGTGTCACCATGCAGAATTTCTTAACATATCTTGAGCATATTCCTGTCTTCTGGGAGTTTGTATGTGCAGTTTTTCTCCCTTTCCTGGAAAGCTTTTTTATCCCATACCCCTCATGTTCACTTAGCAAATTCTTATTCATTCTTCAAACCTCTGCTCAAATATATTTCCTCCTTGACTCCATCTTTGTCTCCACTAGGCAGAGTAAAGTCTTCTCTCTCTCCCTTAGTGATTTGTATATGTCTATGCACCATGACTAGAAGTGTCATGAAGTGGAGATCCAGTTTGATTCATCATTGTGTTCCCTGTGCCTAGCACTGTGCGTGGTATGTAGCAGTCAGGCAGTAAATGTTGAACATTTGATCTCTGCAGGGACACATAGATTAGACCAAACACAGAGTAACTTGTTCATTGCTGCCAGCCCTAATAACTGTAACTTTGATAAGTTCCTTCATCTCTCTGAATTGAATTATTCTCATCAATTTCTTCACAGTTCGTTAGTTTTTCAGATTATCTTTAGTCATTCCTTTTATGCTAGCTGAATGATAATTCTAACTTCCAAATCCTTAAGTGAGTTCTACCTCTTTTGTCAAAATTTAACAATTATTTTATATTGATGACATATTAATCCTTTCCTCCAAATCAGTAGTGTTTGGGATTTTTTATTGTTGTTGTTTATCTCTACTGTTTTGGCATCCCTTCCTGATTGAAGACACAAGTTAAATAGTATTCTTAAAATGATTAAAATTGTTGTTTCTTTTATTTTCAAACTGTGATTCCCAAGGATCCTTCTGTATATGTTTTGCTTCCATAGTACAGGACTTTGCTGCCCAAAAATCAAGAAGTTGGCAAAATAAGTAATTGATAAGTATCTGAATATTTTCTTCAAACCATGAATATATTGCTGCTTCTTAAATGTTTAATCCCCAATTTTTAATATATCAAATAATGTTTCCATTCAGTAATTGCTTATACTGTAGTTTCTTCTATTTGATAAGTCACAGGTAACTTACTGGAGGAATCTAAGGTTTTTTAGGCAGGGAGGGGGAGACCAAGGATTGAACCCAGGGGTGTTTAACCACTGAACCACATCCCTAGCCCTTTTTAAAATATTTTATTTAGAGACTGGCTCTCACTGGATTGCTTAGGGCCTCACTAATTTCCTGAGGCTGGCTTTGAACTCATGATTCCCCTGCCTCAGCTTCCCAAGCCTCTGGGATTATAGGTATGTGCCACCCCACCCAGCGGAATGTAAGATTTTTGAGTGCTGCATAATTGTGATTTATTTTTCCCCTTTGGTTTCTCACTGAGTTGCTTAGCGCCTCACTTTTGCTGAGACTGACTTTGAACTAGAGATCCTCCTGTCCCAGCCTCTGGAGCCACTGGGATTACAGGCATATGCCGCTGTGCCCAGCTGTAATTGTGATTTCTGAAGGGGCTTTATAAATCTGGTGATGAGTACTAGGACCTGCACTTACACCAAAGGGTCACAAAATCAGATTGGAAAGAGAAAGGCTATTTTCAGTTTGATATAAAGTTATTTTGTTACAAAAAGATTTGCATTTTATCATTGCCTAACTAAAACCTGTTTAGCTTGGGTAATAACTTATAATTTTAAGATTCTCATCCAAGTACCTTTTTGAAATATCAAACTATTCCATTTATTTCAGTATTTCTCAAGCACCTGTTTTAGACAAGGCTCTGTTAAACATTGTCCCCTTTGTCTGAAAATTTCTGGATCATTACTCTGCTTGGGATTTGTGGTTAAAACAATGCATTATGCTTTTAAAAAACTCATCATATCAAGATCAAGTAACACAGTTGACCATAATTGTACTCCAGGATTGAAAGTTGTAACTATGTCTTTTAGGGATAATTGTCATTCAGGCAAATTTTAGGGCATCACAGGGTCCTAACCATTAATTAGCCAAATGAATCAGTTAACCATACCACTGTTGTCCTCAACTGAGTTAAATGTTAAAAAGTTTCTAATGTAGAAAGGTTGTGATAAGAGACTATATGAGATCTGAGGATGATATGGACATTTAGATGAAATGGTAGAAAAGTTACACATTTAAAGCATACTATGGGGATATTTGTTTTTTCTTTCATATTTAACTATACTGCTTAATCTCATAAGTGATTAAGATGAATATTCCATTTGTATCTCAAGTTCTTTTCAGGGATTTACTGTAGAATCTGTTAACACTACTACTTTCCTAATATATTGTCTGAAGTATAAGTTATTTGAAAACTCAAACTTGAAATTAAAATGTTTAACAATATACGAGAAGAGAAAAATGAACTGGATTTCATTTTTAAATTATCACCTCTTTGAAATCGGAAATATTCAGATTTAAGGATTAAATACTGGTACTGCTCTCAGACTTATTTTTCTACTAATGTTCATCTCTGCTTCAGCTCTTCAAAATGGCATGTAGGGTCTCAGTTTAATTTACAAGCCCTTGAGCTGTCTTTTGTAGTTTCATAAGGGCCAAAGAGCTTGTTAGCCTGGAATTTAGGGTATTTTAGTACTCATTTGTTTTTAGTTATTCTTTTTTTTCCAAGTAGTTTTCATGAGGAGAATCTACAGTTCCTAACAATCATAATAAAGTTTAGAGTTACAGATCATGTAAATTACTACCTTGAAACATTATTTTATTCAAAAAGTTAGCAAATTGTAATGATGTATTTCAGTGAATGTTGGATAATGGGGCCGATAATTAGATCCTCAAAGAAAAATTAAAACTCCTTTGGCAAGTAACTGGGGAAAATAAGTAAGTTGTTTAATATAGAAATACTTGTTATAATGAAAATTAAGTGTGATTTATTTTTCAGATTCAATCTCTGTTTTCAATGATATAGCTTTTTTATACTTTGAAGCCTACCCCTACTGTGTTCATTAAAAAAAAAAAAATAAGCCCACGAGTGGCATGATATCTGACTTGCAGGAAAACATTAGTAATTAAAACAAAAACAAATTTTTTTAGTTTCTGAAATTTTAACTACATTGCCTAATGTAGTCGCCGCTTACCACATTTGGATATTGAACACTTGAATTGGTTTTTTTTTTTATTTACTTATTGATTCATTGAACACAAATGGAGTACAGCTATTGTTTCAAGGGTTGTACACAAAGTAGAGTCACACCATCTGTGCTTTCATGCATGTACACAGGGCAATGACATCTGTCACACACTCTTATTGATTTTACCCCCCACCCGCCCCCACCCCTCCCTTCCCTCTATGCTAGCTATCTTTCCTCCATTCTTGCCATCTTTCCCCCCCACATTATGCATCATCATTCATTTATCAGAGAGACCATTCGGCTTTTGGATTTTTGGGATTGGCCGATCTCACTTAGCATAACAGTTTCCAACATCATCCATTTACCTACAAATGTCATAATTTTATTCTTCTTTATGGCTGAGTAATATTCCATTGTGTATATATACCACAGTTTCTTTA
>JAJEJO010000425.1:976388-1009941 GCA_020662805.1 Glaucomys volans
GTGGAGATTCCTTAGAAAACTTGGAATGGATCCAACATTTGACCCTGCTATCCCACTCCTCGCCAACACCTGTTGTTGCCTGTGTTCTTGATAAAAGACATTCTAATTGGGGTAAGATGAAATCTTAAGGTGGTTTTGATATTTTAAAATGTATCATGAACTGGAAGTAGTAGTTCTGTAATGGAGAGAATGGAACATTTTGCGCTCTGTCATTATAAAGGGACAGGTGGCTCAATGGAGCCTCATGAGGTTCTACATCTAGTTAAACAATTTAGACTTTCAGTGTAAATGTTAACCAACAGTGAAAATTCCAATGTACATGTATATAAAGTGGAAATACATAAATATATTTATAAGCTTCTTTTGCAGATTCTTCATACCATTCTTTATAGTATAGAATTAGTTTTTAACAAAAATGGTGTAGATGACTTTTATTTGGCAAACTGTTATTCAAGAAGCATTGTAAGGTCATTTTCAAAGTCTTTCTCTTTTAAATGTGTCAGGTTATTGGATAATATTCAAAAGTTTTTAAATAAAGGTGATTCTTTGCCATTCACTACTGCCATCTTATTTGGGAAAATACTTATGAAAACTTTTCATCAAGTTTAAAATATCTTCACCAAATTCATTTGGGTTTACATGAATTGTCTTGTTGATTTTCTGTGATTAGGTATTCTGCTCAGCGCTGGCATGCACAAATATTTAGTTCGCCCCATCTTACAGTGGAGAGAACTGAGGATCAGAAAAGCAAAATGTCTTACGTTGGTCACATGTATGATTAAGTGGCTCCAACCCAAATTCAGAGCATTTCCACTCAGTCCAAACATTTAACTGCCAAGTTACTGATTCATAATTGGGGATTCAATTCTGCCTCAGGCTTCTCTGAGTCCCTAGGCCTGGGCTTCCTGCAGCTAGGTCAGTCCTTAGGAACCCTATCCCAGCTGACCTCTGTGTATATACAGTGTGCTCACATGTGCAAGGCAAAGGGCCTGCCACTAAAGGTTTTGATCCAGAAAAAGACAGAAAGCCCCTGACCTGTTTTGCTGCCACCCTACCTTCGTGCATTTTTTCCTTCCCCTTCTTTTTGCCTGTGAATCCCTTCTGAATCTGGCTTCTTGGTGCTCCTCAGTGCTTTCACAATCATACTTCTTTGAAATCACTGAACAGGAAATTAGACAAAATTATGAGTGGAAAAGTGATTGGCCCAGATTATCTAGGCCTCTGAGTGTTAAATTTAAGTTTGAACTCCCATTTTGTATGTGATGAGGTCACTGACAATAATGTTGTCTTTCAATTCAGGTTGATAAATAAAAATCAGTGGTTCCACAAAAAGTGGAACACTGTTATAAGGGATAAATTTATAATTATATAATGTTGACCATATAATTATGTCACTTTCTAAGGAAATGTTTTGTAATATCTCCCAAGCATTGTTTAATAAATCTTCTTTCTCTAGCAATTCTTAGCACTTGTGTTAATAAGGTCATGGCCTTGGATAGACTCCTAGCAATTTTTCATAAAAATAAATTTGGTGATAAGGCTTATTTAGAAAAAAAAAAAAGAAAATAGATCTTTCCTGATGAAAATTTTAAATTGTTGAATAAAGAACAGCAATTACTTGCACACTTACAGTTCATGTAGCCCAGTTAATAGCAATAACTGCCCATAGTCTTAGGGAATAGCTGTATTCTGTTTGAGTTTACTTTTTAAAATTTATTCATTCAGCAAGTAATGTTTAAGCATCTACCTTGATCATAGTTTTGTGTTGTTCCTGGCAATGTGGGAGGGAAGGGTTATAGATATCTAGTGAATACAAATCATTTGAATCTCTGAGAAAAAAAAATCCTAAAGTTCACATTCCTTTTGTAAAAGTAAATGAACAGAAAAAGAAGTGCTAAAACTTAAGTTAGAATATAACCATACTATTTCAGATCATGGATCTGATTGAAATGCACATTTCATTTTTGTTTTAAAGAACTTATGTTTGATATTCTGATATAATTATAGATAAAATACATGAGCATTTAAGCAATTTTTTATCCTCTTCATTGATGGAAAATGTTTATGATACAAAGGTATAATATCTAGTTGGTTTTATTGAGAGTATAATAAAGCATTAGAAAGCACATGTAGTATTAACCTTTGGGACCTCCTCCGTCATGTAGGATTGAGAGGCAACGTTCCCTCCAGTCATGGGTGATTCATTCTTTTCCTCACATTTAATTATTCACTATACTCTGTCAGAGCCTCTTATTTGTCCTCTCCTTTACCCCTTCTGTGCCAGGACCAGAGATCAGGCCCTTATCTCTCATCCGATTGATTGCAGAGCCTCCTAACTGATCTTTCTTCCTCCTGACTTTTGCCTTTCAGGTCTAGTCTTTACACAGTGCTATTTTTTTTTCCCCTAGAAAAGAAAGAGTTGGGGTGGGGAGGATGGGAGGTGTGTGTGTGGGGGGGAGATTATACTATGTTCTCAACCTCCCCCTCAGAAATCTAGTGTTATCTAATATTTAACAATTACAAATAGTCCTGTAGCTTCCATGAGGCCTTTCTAGGCCTGCATCTATTTCCTACTCTGTGCTAGAATCTATTCCTACTTCCTTAACATGGCTTGTTCTTGCACACCCTGCCTTTGCCTATTGCATGCTGAGTATGGAATCCCCTTTCTGTAGCAGTGTCTTTGGAGATCTGTCCTGCCCTTCAACTCAGCCCAGAATGTGCCTGTTTTTCCTGAAGTCTTCCCATATTAAGTCATTTCTTTGTTTTAAGGACTCTGTATTATATTGATTTTTACCTCTCTTAGGCATTTAAAAAAATTCTGTTACATGTTCTAGTGTTTCTTTTTTATTGTTTTTCTTTCTTCTCTTTTTTTCTTTTCTTCTCTGAGGTGCTCAGTAACTTTGAGCCAACTGTGAAGCATAGAAACCACAGTCTTACTGACTCTTATCTTCAGCATGTTGTGTTTCTGTTTTCCTGGTGCCTGACTTTTTCTAATTCAATGTTTTCTTTATGCTGTCAAACTTATAGTGCTTCAAAGCTGTTATAGGAAGAGAGACTGTAGGACTGGAATAAATATAAATACATATATAGACCATAAGTTCCATGAAAACAGGAACTGTGTCTTATTCATCTTTGTATCTTCCAGTAGTGTGTCTTCACTGGGTAAGTGAATTGAAGTGAATTGAATTGAATTGAATTGAATTGAATTGAATTGAATTGAACTGAATTGAATTGAAATATGTTTGTATCTTCACATGTTTTTAGCATCTACATAAAGAATTTATCATTACTTGTGATGAATAAGCAAATTACCCAAACATTTCCCGATGTGATACATGAATTTTTTGTCATTGTTCCAGGGATTGAACCCAGGGGCCCTTAACCATTGAGTCACATCCCAACCCCTTATTATTTTTTATTTTGAGACAGGGTCCTGTAAGTCGCTGAGGCTGGCTTTGAACTAGTGATTCTTCTGCTTTAGCCTCCCAAGTTGCTGGGATTACAGGTGCATGCCACTGTACCTAGCTCAATGTTTTTTAATTATAAAAAGTAAATCAGTCTTTAAACTGTGTATTTTGTTGTTAAATAGAATCATATGTCTCTGATTTTTAACAAAGATATCAAGATTACACCAAATACTAATGATATACTTACGTATTTATAAGGAAAATTATTTCTGTTTAGATAGTCTTGGTAGTGTGTAAAGTAGATGCTCCTGACTAAAATTCAGTATAAATTCTCAACAGTTAGAATTGAGATAACATTAATTTTTCTGTTTTAGTCCCTACCCTCATATGTTTATATCCAGCATGTCCTTACCCATAGTTACTATAGCCAAAGCATTCTAAGTATCCAACTCTTACAGAAATTTATTTTCTTAAATATTTTTGAAAGTACCATTCACTGATGTATCATAGAGTTTTCTGTACTTTTAAAATTATCTGAACTATTTGATCATAAAATCAAACTAAGGAACAAAGAAGTAATCTCAGCTCTATTCTTGAGAGCCGTTTCCCCTCCCCCATGTGTGTGTGCCTGCATGCACACACACCTTTGAATACAAGAAACTAGTCTCTAACTCACAAGCTAGTTTTCACCATTCTGAAATTAGATTACTTAGTTTTGTGTTAATTTTAGATCATTTCTTTTGATTATGTGAACCAAGCTCCCCACTGAGCCTCCCTGGTGACCTGAGCCTGGGAGCTCTGATTCTCTTTGTGACTTTTTGACAGTTCCCTAACTTTACTGTTTCCCTCATTGACACTATTGGGATAATCACCTTTCATACCTCATAGGAGTATTGTGAGATTAATTAATGTTTGTAAAGTGTTTTCAGGATCACAATGAAAGGTATTAATTTGTAAGCATGTGGTATTATTATAATTATTAGTAGTAATAGGGCTGGTTGTTTAATGCAAATTTTCTTCTAAGTGTAGTGTCATATTTTCAAAGGACAGTCTCTTTCTTTATGGCCAGATGTGGATACAATTAACCCTTTACCCTCTATTTTGAAGATACAATTAGCCAATTGTGTGTGCAATTAGACGTGTATGCAGTTTTTGCCTGAACAACTAATTATAGCATTGGTAAAAATCCTTTTGAAAACGCTGGCCTTTTGAATCTCGACTGTCCCTGTCTGTGTAATAAGCAATTTGTGCGAAGCATATTTGGGGGCCATGGAGGCTCCTGAATTTTGAAGAATTTCTTTTGTATTACTTGAGAAAGATTTTACTTTCTTAAAGCCTTAGCTTCGTATTTTGCCATCAAGCCTAAAAGACTTTTCACACAGTTCTAGTTTGAAAGGGTGTATTGATTTTTTTAAGATCTTGGCATTCAGTTGAAAGATTTTTCACAGACTGCATTTTATGAAACAGGTTTTTTTCCCTTTGTAATTTTTTTCCTCCTTTGAAAACTTCAGTGTCTGTCTCAAATTCAAACATGTCATCTCATATTCCTTTTACTCACTAAAGAGTGAGTAAGGAACAGATTAGTACTTACCATTTCTTACCAAATATAGCCTGGTGACATTTTTACAGGGGACTTTTAATCACTATAGTATGACTTCTATTTATACAGAAGAGTAGAAAGAAAAATGAAGAGGTCAGGTAGATACTGTTAGAACCTTTTGTCTTCACTGATATCCTAAGTAAAAGGGAAAAGTTATGGTAAGATTAGTGACAGCCTCTTTTAAGACATCTCTTCTTTAACAGTTCTCTTTACCAGTAATCATTGAGCTGTCCTTTATGTATGGCACCATGTTACCGCCAAAGGAAATTCAGAGATGAGCAAAGTATGGTTGTTATCTTCTAGGAGCCTAGAATAAAATGTTGATGAGTAAAGTACAGATGGTGGTGAGTGTTGTACGGAGTGCTGGAGGGGTTCCTTGGAGGAGCTAGCACATTGATCTGGGACATGGGAAAATCTTAGAAGAAGTTACATTTCAGTTAGGACCTAAGGATAAATTTGATAGAAATGAGGGGACATTTTTGTGTGAGCAAAGGCATAGAGCTTCTAAACCTTTCTAAACCTTAGCTTCTAAACCATAGGCAGGCTCAGAGAAGGAAGATTGGCTTAGCGAGAGTTGTAGTTACCTTGTAAAAGAAGTGATAGGAGATAATACTGGAAAGGCAGCTTGGGGCCACATTGCAGAAGGCCCTGAAGGTTAAGCAGAAAAATGAATACTTAATTCAGCTGTCAATGGAAGCTAGTGTATGTTTTTGATATTAGAGTGATAAGACCAGAACCTTGCTGTGAGACTGAGCAGGCCCCAGCCTGTCTGATATACGGTAGAGGGCAGACTACAGGAAAGGAGATACACTTAGAACTATGTTGCCAAAATTAAGACCAGAGTCATTTCTGGACTGAGAATGAAAAAGAGAGGTATTAACACATAGAGCATACTGTGGAGATAAGATTTAGTATTTCTTAATATTATCAACCATCCTGATAAAGAGATGAAGGAAAAAATGGCACTTCATCAAGATTACTGGGAAGAGGGGTGGGTATTCAGTAATAGAGGATTTGCCTTGCATGAATGAGGACCTGGGTTCAATCCCCAGTACCAAACACACATATGCAGATGACTGGGAAGAAAGAGGTAAGTAGCTTTGATTGAAAGAGGGATGTCAGAAAGAGGGTGGATTTAAGACAACTACCCCTTGGGAATTACCACACTATGACACATTTACACAAACTAAGGTAAGATAGAAAATACACTTATTAGAACCTATTAACCTTTATATTATGGAAAACTATGCATATATGCTAAGTGTACAAAAAAACAGATTGTGTATGTGCTTTAAAATATCTATAGTCATGGAATAGCACCTATAGCATGGTGATTACTTTTCCAGGCTTCTGTCTGAAACACATGAAGAAACCAGAGCAAAACAGTATTCTCATATCTAATTTTAAAAATGTTCTCCATCTTATTTTGTGGTCTCCAAGGAGAGTTCTATGGATAATTTATCATGCCATCAGTCTCAAGAATATGGAGATCTACCTATGTATCCCTTAGATAGCTTGATATCATTCTGTCATCCACACATTTCCTAGCCTCCTTCCAGTTTGCTTTTATTTTGGGGATATACCATGCAATTGGATAGGTGCTAGTCAGTTTGGGTTGCTATAACAAAAGATCATAGACAAAGTAGCTTAAATAACAGAACCCCCCCCCCCCCGCCTCCATAGCTCCAGAGGGTGAAGTCCAAGATCAAGACTAGCCATTTTGGTCCTGATGAGGACCCTCTTGGAGATGGCTACTTTCTTCCTCAATACTCACATGGCAGAGAGAGTATTTTTCACTTCTTTTTTTAAAAAATAGTTTTAGTTATACATGGAAACAGTGCCTTTATTTATTTTTATGGGGTACTGAGGATCGAACCCAGTGCCTCATGAGTGAGAGGCAAGCACTCCATCTCTGAGCCCCAGCCTTCTCTTCCTCTTCTTCTTTTTATAAAACCAATAATTCCATCATGAGGGCCCTGCCTTCATGACCTCATCTAACCCAAATTTCCAAAGACCGCATCTCCAAATATTATCACAAAGGAAGTTAAGGCTCCAACATACAAAATTGTGTGGGTGGTGTGGGGGAGGAGAGATAGACACATAGTTCATTCCACAGCAGATAATCAATATCATAATCTAGGGAGATATCATCACTTCTTAAAAGAAAAGGTCTCCTAAATCTTTATGAAGAGTATGTAATCCACGTGGTAGATATCTTGTGCATTTAATTTCCATTATCTTTCCCCAAAGCAATGAGGCATTATGGGAAGACTGTGAACTTTGAAATAATATCCCTTTTCTGTAAAATGTGAATAATAAAAGTTATACCTCCAGTTGTCTAGGAGATACGTTTAGATTATGCTGACTCTTCTCTACATCAAATTCTGTTGGCTATACCTTCAGACTCATCCAGATTCTATCATCTTTTGCTCCTCCAGTGCCACCAGGTCCAAGCCACCTTCTCTCTTGCTGAATTCCTGCAGCTTCTAATTCCTTTCTCCCAGTCTTGCTTTTCAGCAGTCTGTTCTCAACTACACAAAGGATAGAACACTTAAGTAAAAGTCAAAGTTTTTTTTTTGTTTTTTTGTTTTTTTGTTTTTTTACCATAACCTTAAGGTGCACAATCTGGTTTCTGAGGATTGTTCTGGCCCTTTTTTCAAATATCATTGTCTTTGTTCCCACTGCTCCAGCTTTATTACCTGTGACTATTCATTGTTCAGATATCCTCTTAGTAGGGAGGCCTTTCCTAACTCTGTTATACATTATAACTTCCACCCCAGCATTCCTCATCCTTTCTGCTTTTTTTTCTTCATACTACTTATCTGTTACTATTTATTTCACTTAATTTTGTTTATTACATATCCTTCCCAGAGCTTATAACAATTTCTGGAATAGTGGAGGTTCAGGAAATATGTATGAATAAATGAAAACAGTGTGATACATCTTTAGATTCTGATTATGAAGTGCAGTTACACATCAGAACAACAGAAATCTGCTAACTAAATCTTCTCTTCATTATTCCTTTTTATCTCTCAGGGTATAATAAAATAGAATTGCACATAGCATTCTGAAATCAAATTTGACCAGTTTTTAATATAGAAATTTTTCTTATTTGTTTGTTTGTTTGTTTGTGGTGCTGTTCTTGTTTATGGTAGGTAAGCCCCCTGCCACTGAGTTATAGCCCTGGCCCTCAGAGAAGTTATTTTTCAGTTCTTTTATTGTATGACTGTACCGCACTAATATCTGCTCATTTAAACATGTGAGATCTTCCTGAAATTTGTCTGATATTATTACTTAGAAGATATTTAGTAAATTTGACATTTATGAAAATGTTGGACTAGTTAGTAATAATTTGTAGACACAGAATTTTTTAAAAAAATTCAATCTAGATAAATTTATCTGTTGAAGCTTTTATTCCAGTTCCATAAATTAACAATCTTTTAAAAAGCTTTTGGAGAAGAAATATTGTCAAAAGTACTTTTCAGTGGAATCTAGTGAGTGTTGTTTAGTAACCTGATTGTTTTCTCATTAAGCAATATATGTGTATGTAAAAATACTTTCTTGTGTATTATTTTTTATTTTACATGTTGCAAGTAAAATCCATCACTAAATATTATATATAATTATAATAAAATAGTATTTGTATTATTAGCATTAATAATATATTGGATAAAATATTACAGTAAAAAGCTTAAATAATTTTCGAATGGATGAATATGATTGTTTTGCTGATTCCTTTGTCATTTCTTTTCTCTTCTTAAGTACCTTCTCCATTTTATAATTAGAATTCACATTTTTTTCTCTGCAAAAATTCAGGTCATTGTTTATACCCATTGGAACAAATACCTTAGACACCTGATTTCTTTACATGTAGTTCCAAAATTCTTAAGATATTTTTGATTTACAGTTATCTTGGTGTATTTGAGTTAATATTAAGTCAATGTGAAAATTTTAAGTTATTACTAAAGAATGGAATTGTTGAAAGGCTCAGATATCTCTTGAAGGTCTTTTGAATCAATGATGTATTATCAGGTATAGCATTTTTTAATGATAATTTTTAGCATTTGTTAACATTGTTATTATTTACCAAATTGAAGCCTCTTTTAACTTGATGGTCTCTATGTCAATTTTTTTTCATAATGACTGATTTTAATAGACTGTTAAGTTATTAATATATCAAGATATACATTATGACCAATCTGTATTTCAGTATGTCATCTCATAATTAAAAGGACATATGATTAATATTTTTAAAAAGAGCACATTTTAATGTTTTAAAAGAGAGCTAAAATGTGCTCTCTTTTTAAAATTTGAATACATTGTGGTGAATTGGTAACTGGGTTGAAGTTACACAAATGTGTGGTTTCGTGTAGGAAACCTCCAGTTCCTACATCAATAGTTGGTTTTATGTTTGAAGTTTTCAGTGTTTGGTTAAAATAACAGTACTTCCAACAAGGAGAAGAGAGTCAGTTAAATGAAACCTCTTGTTCTCTTAAAAATGACTATAGAAGATATATTGAATAAATATTACTATTATTGAAATGCTTTTCAGTTATTTCAGTAGTTATTTTTCTGAAGTTCGCTTTCTGAGGGTTGTTAAAAAAGGAAAAGGGAAAGATTTATGAATCTCACCCAGAATGCTGCCTTGATCCATACCATTTGGGTTTGGAAACAGGTAAATCATTCTATAAAATTGTAATTGGCTCTTTTATTATTCAGTCATCAAACTTAAAAGATGACTAGAAAGTTGTCTACTTTTAGAACTATTTAAGTCAGTTATCAGTATTTCTGAAAGATGGGGTTTTGCTGTTGTTTTTTAAAGCTCTATATTCTCTCACAGATCTGACATTTTACTGCTGGCTGTATTTAAATGACATTCTCAATTTGCAAGAGTAATAAATTAGTATCTCTTGTTCTTTGAAAAACTTTTGTATGCCAGGTTCTTATAGTGATATTAGTCTTTCCATTATTTAAGTCATGCTCAGATTTTATACTAATTGGACTTCTTAGAATGAAATATTTCCTTTATGTTGAAATTTGGGATAATGCTGAGTGTGCAGATTTGATCAACATTTTCATAAGGAGATAATAATAAACATTTATCGAGTGCTTACAGTGTTAGGACCCTTTAGCACCATTATCTCATTTACTCCTTACAACATCTTATAAAATAGATTTACTTATTCCTGTTTTACAAATGAGGAAATTGGGGCATGTGAGAATAAAGTAACTGAAGTTCAGAAATATAAGGTAGTTCACACAGTTGGGGAGACTAAAACCAGTATGTTTATATTGTCTTTACTATATATAGTTCAATACAGTTTGCTGAAAAAGTATTTGTGGGGTGTGCACATAGAAGTTCATCTAGAATAAAGTTAAAGAGTATATTATACACTTCCAAGAGGAAAACCATGAACCAAGTACTGTGGTTCACCAGAGGAATATGGAGGTCTTTTGAAGGCGGTAAGAGGATACCACTTCATGATCCAACCCTGTGACAGTCACTCATTCAACAGTATTTATTGAGTGTCTAACGCATGCCAGGTATTTTGCTGTATACTGTCATAAAATGGACTGAATTGGAACTCTTCCTCACAGAGTTTTTCTTTTAGTAGGAAAGACAGACCAAAAATTAACTGAAATAAAAACAGGCACATGAACAAAATGACATCAGATTATGTAAGTAGAGCAAAGGAAGTAACCAACAGAGTAAGGTAGAGAACAGCTGATGAAACAGGGTTGGCGTTCTACTTTAAGATGGAGAAGACTGAGCAGAACTGAGTGATATTTAAGCTGAGACTTAAAGAGTTAGAAGGACTTGCTCAGAGTGAAGCAAGGAGTTTTAGAACTAGGGAGCGAAAACAAACTAAAATATGAGGCCTTTTCACATTAAAATTGGCAAAAAATTAAAAAGTCTAGTTTAAACACCAAGTTTTAGTAGTGTTACAGGGAAAAGAAAACCCTCATAGTATAAATCTATATGATTCCAAAGAGCAATTTGGCAATGTGAAGACACAGTTTTATATTTAAATCTTAGAGCAATTAGTTTTAGAAGAATTCTTTAAAACCTACCCATTCTTAAGATGGTAGGAGAATTTTCCATCATAAATTTTATAGTTGCAAAGGATGGAATTTTCTGTATATGCTAGATATTGACATTTAACCATGCAACTTTTATCTTACATCATTCTTCCAAATATATCCAATGAATTGAGAGTCCATAGCAATTTAATACATGACATCATCCATTTATAAATATGTGACCAAGCTCTTTATCAATCAGGAATTTTATGTCATTTTTTTCCTACTTGAATTCAGATTTCCCTCTACCTCTCTCCAAAGAATTCTATCCTTTATCTTGAGTCTTTTATTGATCACTGTCTTTGGTGCTACTGTAACTGTATACTTCAGACTAGATAGAAATTTACTTTTTATGTTTCTGGGGGCTGAGAAGGGCAAGATCAAGGGGCTGACATCTGATGGGGCCCTCTTGGTGCATCATGTGGCAAAAAGGCGAATGGCGGGAGAGTGCATGAGGGAGCCAGCTGGAGAGGTCCAAACTCACTTTGTGTGTGTGTGTGTGTGTGTGTGTGTGTGTGTGTGTATGTATGTGTGTACTGGGGATTTAACCCAAAGATATTCGACCACTGAGCTACACTCCCAACCCTTTTTACAGCTTATTTAGAGATGGGCTTGCTAAGTTGCTGAGACTGGCGTCAAACTTGTGATTCTCCTGCCTCAGCCTCCCAATTCACTGGGACTGTAGGCATTCACCCCTGTTCCTGGGTCCAAACTCACTTTCATAATAAACCTACTCACAGAGATAATGACATTAATCAGCTCTACCCTTACGACCTAATAATCTCTTAAAGGTACCACCTTCTGAACATTGATGTAGTGGGAATTGCATTTCCCATACATGTTTGAGGGACTCATTCAAATCATAGCAATCATCATATTTCTTGGCAACAAAATAATATAGATGTAAATTAATGTTTTTTAAAAATATATTTGCTTTAACCATAAGGTCACATAGTAGAAAATTTCTTCTAAGTTATTATTTTCATTATTAGTCATTTGTATTCAGTCACAATGATATAAATACATTCTAAGGCCTGATAATTATTAAACATGAGGAGTAATATTTTAATGGAATGGAAGGGCCTGCCTTTTACTTGATTAATTCATATTATCTGATCATATTATCATATGATCACTAGAACAAGAGTAACAGTACAGTGAAGAACTGGGTCACTACGACTTACAGGGCAAGAGGGACTTGCAAAGTGCATTAGTGATTTATATTGTATTATATGTAGAATAATCTGCAACATTCCTTTCAAGTTCATCTAAATATTATAAATAAATTTAAAAATGATTGTGGATTTATATATTAAAAGCATTTTGGCAAGGGAATAATAGTCTGCTTAAATGTTTCAGTAAATATAAAATACTGACTTATAACCAGAACATATTACTTTTACTTGAACATGTAAATTTAATCTATCATGAGTAAAAGTGAAGTTTTCCCAACTGAACTCCTTTCTGTCACTATATATTTACCTTTTGTAAGTATTTCATTTGAATGAAATCATATAATATGTGGTGTTTTGTGACTGACTTCTTTCATGAGGCATAATGTTTTCAAGGGTCTCTCATGTTGAAATAGTATTTTATTCCTTTTCTTTTATTGCTATATAATATTCCATTGTGTGAATATAACACATTTTTTTCATCCATTCGTCAGTTGATGGATATTTGGGTTGTTTCCGCTTTTTTGCTACTGTGAATAATACTACTATGGACATTTGTGTACAAGTATTTATTTGAGTATCTGTCTTTAATTCTTTTGAGTACATACCTAGGAGTGGACTTGTTAGGTCTTATATATCTCTCTCTTTAACATATTTGAGACTGTCAGACTGTTTTCCAAAGTGGCAACACCATTTACATTTCTACCAGCAGTATAGGAGGGTTCAAATTTCTTCACATCCTGGCCAGTCATTATCTGACTTTTTTTTTTTTATGGCTACTAGGTGTGAAGTGGTATCTTACTGTGGTTTTGATTTGCATTTCCTTGATGATTAATGAGTGAACTCAAGCATCTTCTCATGTGCTTATTGGCCTTTTGTCTCTCTGCTTGGGAGAAATGTCTATACAGATCCATTGCCTATTCTTTAAGTGGATTGTCAGTTTTAATTGAGTTAAAAGAGTTTTTAAAATATATTCTAGATGCAAGTCCCTTATCAAATATGTTATCTACAAATATTTTTCCCATTCCTTGGGTTACCTTTTCACTTTCTCTGGATAGTGTGCTTCCAAGTGCAGAAGTTTGTAACTTTAATGCAGCCTAATCATCTTTTTTTCTTTTGTTGCTCATGCTTCGGGTTTCGTATCTCAGAATCCACTGCCAGATTTGAAGCCAAAAAGATTTACTTCATTGTTTTCTTCTAATTGGTTTGTAGTTTAGCTTTTATAGGCCTTTGATTCCCTGTGAGTTCATCTTTGTATATGGTGTGATGTAAGGATCAAATTTATTTATTTATTTATTTTTGTATAGGACTGTCCAGTTGTTCAAACATTATTTGCTGCAAAGACTCTTCTTTCCCTGTTGAACGGTGTTGTCACCCTTGTTAAAAAAACAAACAAACAAAAACAGTTGATCATAGACATGTGGGTTTATTTCTGGACTTTAAATTCTGTTCCACTGATCTATATCCCTATTCTTAGGTCAGTGCAAGGTTCTCTTGACTACTATTGTTTTCAAATCAGAAAGTGAGTCCTTCTGCTTTATTCTTCTTTTTCAAGATTGTTTTGGCATTGTGGTTTCTTGGCAATTCCATATGGAATTTATAATCATTTTCCACAAGGAAAGAAACTGGGATTACGACAGAGATTACATTGATTCTGTAGCTCAATTTAAGGAGTATTGCCATCATAACAGTATTATCTTCTGACAGATCCACAAATGGGATGTTTTCATATTTACTTAGGTCTTCTTTAATTTCTTTCAATACTCCTTTGTTTTAATATGTAACAAATCCCACCATTATATACAATTATAATAACTTTTGTACTTCTGCTAAATTTTTCCTAGATATATTTTATGGTATTTTAAATGAAATTGTTATATTAATTTTGGGGTTAATGTAACAATTATATTGTTATCATAATCTTTGGATTATACATTGCAAGTGTGTAGAAATACAGTCACATAGCACTTAACAGGAATGTTTTCTGAGAAATGCACTGTTAAGTGATTTCATGGGCATATTTGTACAAAGCTAGATGATATCGCCCACTATACACCTACGCCGTGTAGTATAACCTATTAATCTTAGTCTATAAACCTGTTCAGCACGTTACTGTACTGAATACTGCTGGCATCTGTAACACAATGATAACGTTTTTACCTATCTAAACATATCTAAGCATAGAAAAGATACAGTAAAAATGGCATAAAAGATTTTAAAAAATGGTAGAGGGCACCTACTATGAATAGAATTTGCAGGAGTGGATGTTGCTCTGGGTAAGTCAGTGAGTGGTGAGTGGATATGAAGGCCTGGGACATCACTATGTACTGCTGTAGACTTTATGAACACTGAAGATTGAAGCTACACTGGTTATAAAAATATTTTTCTTTCTTCAGTAATAAATTAACCTTAGCTTACTGTAACTTTTTAACTTTATACACTTAAATATTTTTAGCTTTTTGACTCTTTTGTAATAGCACTAATCTTAATACATACATTGTACAGGTGAACCAAACTATTTTCTTTCTTTGTATAAGCTTTTTTCTGTTTTTAAAATTCAATTTTCTTTTTTTTAACTTTTAAGTTCTTTGTTAAAAACTAAGACGCGTATTAGCTTAGGCCTACACAGGGCAGGGTCAGTATCATGTCTTCAGCTTCATATCTTGTACTACTGGAAGGTCTTTAGGGGCAGTAACACATGTGGAGCTCTCACCTCCTATGGTAACAATACTGCCTTCTGGAATTCATCCTTAGGACCTGCCTGGCCTGTTTTACAGTAAACTTTTGGGGGGATATACATACCACATGTGTATATATATGCATGTATATACACATGTGTATACACACATATACATATATACACACATACATACATATACATGTAAATGCACGCATATATCACTAAAATAATAACTTAAAACTATAGTGTAGTAAATACATAAAGTAGTAATATAGTCATTTATTATCAGGTGTTATGCATTGTTTATAATTGTGCTATACTTTATGTAGCTGGTAGTATGAGAGATTGGTTTATACCAACATTACCACAAACACATGTTGTGCTACAACGGCTACAATAACTAGGCCATATCAATTTTTGGGACCAATGTAATTTTATGTGACTAGTATTGTATATGTATACCATCATTGGCCAATACATTGTAATTCAATGCATGACTATACAACTGATTTTTTTAGTTTGATTTTGTGTCCTGAAATCTTGCTGAACTTACTAATCTAATAGCATTTTAATGGATTCCTATGGATTTTCTGTACAGAAAATCACATCATCAGTGCATAAAGAGTCTTACTGCTTCCTGTCCAGTTTGGAGGCCTTTTATTTTATTTTTTTACCTAATTGTCCTTATTAGAACCTCTAGTACAATGTTCAATAAAACTGATGAGGGATATCCTTTTTTTTTTCCTGATCTTAGAAAGTTTCTAGTCTTTCACCATTAAGTTTGCTGTTAGCTTGGGTTTTACATAGATGAACTTCATCGACTAGAGTAATTGCCTTCAGTGCCTAGTTTGTTGAGTTTTTTTCATCATAAAAAGGTATTGGATTTTTTCACTTTTTTTTTTCCTGCCCCTATTGAGAAACCAGGTAAGGTGATCATATGGCTTTTATTTTATTTTTTGTATTGATGTGGTGTAGTATAGTGATTTTTACTTAAACTCATGTAAACTCTATTAGAAGGCAGTAAAAAGTTCATTCTACAAAAAAAGAAAAAAAAAAGAAAAAAAAACACGTATTTTATACATATTGTCCATACAGGTCTCTCTTTGGAAAACAAGTGAATTTGGGGGTTGTAAAGGAAAACTAAAGGAATAATACCAATGAGTTACATTTTTGCACAAGTAAGAGATTTTTTTGTTTTGTTTTGTTTTCCTTTCAGTGATTGTCAGACACTCAGAATTTTAAGATTGTTTTTTAAATTGGGATTTGCTTTACTTTTCCTAGTTTATGATCTCTGTTATTTTTTAATATCTATTTAAGCAATCACCATGAGATTTCTATTTTGAACTGTATCACTTTAATCAATTTTTGTTTAGGTTTTAGTTCAAAGCAATTAAATAAATAGGAAGTAAAATATACTCTTGGGCCTTTAAATAACCAACTGTACTGAGCATGAAAGCACCACTTGTATTTGTGCTACTTTGGGCATAAATAATAGTGATGTACTTCCCCCTTTTTTTTTCTACATTTAAGGGTCCACCCTGAAGTTTTCAACTATATTGAGTTCCAGAAATGTTCTCATTCTCTTTTCTAGCCTCTGATATAATCTCTTAGCATAGTTCGTTCAAGAATCATGTTAAGCAGGCCCAGATCTTGTGTTTGAGCCCATTAAAGGCAAGGTATCTTTTTGTTTCCTGAGAACAGATTGCAGCCCAGGTTCCAGCCATCTGGTACCTTCTTGCCATTGCTCCCCAAGTGCTATCTGCTAGAGAATGGGGGCAGTATAATGCAGTCAGTGCCTTTTACTGGATAATTGACCACAGAGGGCCTGTCTTAGGAAAAGTCATCATTGTGAACAAAGAGCAGTATGTTGTTACTTTAAGTTCTTAAATTTAACTGGAATATATTTGGTGAAGGTGAAACAGTTATTTTTAAAATATATTATTCAGGGATCACAACAGTGCTTTCAGGGATTAAAATAGTCTAAACAGTATGTAATTTCAGGGTTTCTAAAATCCGTATTGAATTAGCATATCCAGCTGGATGTTAAAATGACACATAATACAGCACCCAATTTATTTTCCCCAACAAAATTGGTTTCTTCTACATTTCATATGCTTTGTTTTGTATTAAGAGAAAGAGAAGAAGTGTTTTATGACCTCCCTCTGAAGGAGAAGATTCTTTTTGGTCGTTAGCAACAATTTTACTGCATATTAAAAGGCATGAAGTGATGTTTCCTTAGACTATGTCAGATTTGGGAAGCATAAGAGAATAGTGGTTAACCTTATGAATCCAGAGTTAGACTGTGTAACTTCTTTGCACTTCAGCATTTCTCATCTATTTAAATGAAGATGTAAATAGTACCTACCTCATAAAGGACAAATTAATGAAATAACATAAATAAAGAGCTTAGAACAGTGACTAGCAAGTAAGTGCTTCTTTAGCATGAAGTGGTACCTGTGGTAGGAGAAATCACACACTATTATTCGAACCTTACAACTGACTTAGTAAAGTTAATGAAACTAGAATCAGTAGTATGTATCAGGGCTCTTCTAAATCATCTAATTTCCAGCTTCATGGGTGGACCATGAATTATTTAATGTCTTCAGAGATCTCCCATCCTAAACTCACCTGCAGAGAAAGCAGGGAGGGAAGAACAGAATCTCTGTTGGGTTCTAAGTATAGTTTCTGTACATTTCAGAACACTTGGAAATTACAGGTTAGCTCACTTTGACAATTGAAGCGATAACAATTATTTCCAGAAGCCTGAAGGAAAGTCTGTAGTAGGTTTTGAAATCGAATGCCTAGAAACTTTGGCGAAATACCAGACCTTTGAAAACTACTGCTCAGGTTACCAAGAACTACCACATAAACATCTGGGTCCTAGAGAGATGTGCCATATTGCTTCTTGCTCCCACCCATCTTGAGGCCTCCCTGCTCCCTGGCTCAGCTGTCATGAAAACCAAGCTGACCTGTGGTGGAAAAGAACTAAGTGACTTTTCCCCATCA
This sequence comes from Glaucomys volans, assembly GCA_020662805.1. Lineage (NCBI taxonomy): Eukaryota > Metazoa > Chordata > Mammalia > Rodentia > Sciuridae > Glaucomys > Glaucomys volans. The sequence continues at coordinate 994,335 of JAJEJO010000425.1, forward strand.
CATCCCATCTTCAGTTTCTGTTGCCAGAAGATAGATTATGCCTACACTTTCACATCTGATAGCCAGTCATTTTCCACCTCCAACAAATTGCTTTCTTTTATATAAGTGCATCTTTCTTAATCCTCTTTTCTCCCCAAACTTTGCTATCAACTTCAGGAAAATCTGCTTTATCACCTTGCTACTTTTGGGAATAAAATTTTAAAAAACTTTTCCTAGACATATTTCTAATGGAAATGTCCCCTCTGCAATGAACTGAGGTCAGCAATCTTGAAAGTGCTCCTGAAATCCTTTTAGATTGTCAAAGTTCAGCTCCTCCAAATTAAATTGCCTTTTTTCAAGCACTGCATTCAAGATGATTTTAATCCTTTTAGTTTAATTTATAGCTATTGTTATTATGATTATTATACTAATGTAATAATTTTCTGCATCTATTTATGGCACATATATGGTATCTCATCTTATTGTGGACTCATTAGCCTGAGAAAATACTTTCTTTGTTTTTACTGGTTATTAAAACATAACTTGTGAGATGATAGGTATTTTCCCTAAGTGTTTGTTTCTTATCATAGTCAAGAACAGTGTAAAGTTATGTATTCTTCCATTGTAGAAATTCTTTTCATAACATTTATAGTATCACTCTGAGTTGTGATCATCTCAAAATGTATTTTCCCAGTCATTAATTTCTTTGTGTAGTTATTATGTTGATTTAAGAGCTCTTTCTGTAGGAATTTTACTATTACAGAAGATTTGGAGTCCAGTTCTATTTAGAATCATGGTACTTTGCAACTAGACAATCTAATTCAATTATCTCAAGTTTCAGAGGAGTAAATTGAAACCCAGAAAGGTTAAACGGTTTGCTTAAGGTCATATGGTTTAGGTAGAGATGGGGTTCAATGGGACTTAGGTATAGTGCTCTTTCTAAGTCTGATGTACAACCTAAATCTGCAAGCAATTTGATGTACAAATAACAGTATATATTCTGTTAATTACCTTCATTCCCCACCTTAAAAAAACAGAGAAAATCCTGAAAGAGCATGACCCTAAGAGTCCATTATACATTTTTTTTTAATTTACTTATTGATTCATTGAACACAAATGGAGTACAGCTATTGTTTCACTGGTTGTACATTATACATTAATCAACTTTTCAATTGTTGATCTGAAAGCATCTTTCCACTACACTGTGTATTTTCATTTGAGAAATTATAGGTCATTTACATTAAGTTTGTTACTCCTTGAAGTATTGTAATTTTTAAATTTTATTAATCTGTGTGATCTCTCAAATTTTCTTGTGATTTTTTTGGAAACCATTGTGGCCCATTTTAATCACTTCTTAGCCTTATTAACACTGTTTTCTTGGGTGAACTTTCCCTTAGAGCAGGTAATGACACCTTGTACCCTTATAATGACATACAACAGAATTTTGGGATTGAGTGCCAGTGTGAGTCGAAGGGTTTAGTGATTAAAAGCTGTTTCAAACAAGATTGAAATAGTTCCAGTTAAATTCATATTTTAATTCATAAAATATTCAGGTGACACTACTTACTTTAATTATGATTTTTCAGGCCCAGCAAATTAAAAGTCTAAAATTTACTAAATGAATTTATAGTTCAAAAGAAGCAGGAATTGTGGTTTATGTTTCCCTCACTTCAGGATATTGCTGTCTTTCACATAGTAAATACTCAGTATTATTTTATTCATTGAATTCTGACAATCCTGTTAGAACTGTTTCCTAGCTTTTCTACCTAGTTGATTATACTCTAGCCCAAAAATCATTGGTCCTATAAGCCCAAAGCTAGAAATGACCCAAATATCCGTCCAGCAAATGAATGAACAAACTGTCATATAAGCATACAATGGAATATTATTTGGCCTTAAAAAGAAATAAAATTTAGATACATGCTACAACATGTGTGGACCTTGAAAACTTGTAGTAATTGAAATGAGCCAGACACAAAATGCCAAATAATGAGTCCATTTATATAAGGTATCGGAATAAGCAAAATCATAAAACAAAAAATATAATAAAGGTTACCAAGACCTCAGGGAAAGAAAGAATGGGAAGTTTTTATTTGATGTGTACATCATTTCTGTTTAGGATAATGAAAAAATTCTGGAGATGAAGGGTGGTGATGATTACATCATTGTGTATGCACTCATGCCACTGGATTATACACTTTAAAATGGTTACAATAGTAAATTTTATGTTATGTATATTTACACTGGAAAAAAAATACCATCCTGAGTTAGCCTTGAAATGCAATAATACTCTTTTGGGTTCTGAGTTTGCACCAAGAATGGACCCAACTTCCTGCCATTCTGAATGGCTCCTTCATTCTCTTGCTGGGATGGAAAAAACACAGCTGTATTTACTTTTCCAATCCCATCTTCTATTTTGAAATACAACCTTTTTGCAAAGGAGAGCCAAGGTCAAGTGACACAACTTTCTGCTCACCTCTTCAGTTTGCCAAACATTGTTTTTCTAGTAGAGTTCTGGGTTAGGTGCAGCAAGTGTGAGTAATACTATCACTCATGTGCTCTCTGGGTGGAATTTAATTAGCCTACCTTCATGAATTCCATTCTCAATTTGATATGACATATTTCCTTTCACTTTCATCAGTATATGAAAATGTGGTTACATATTCACTGAATATGTAACACATAATATATGTCCAAGTGTGTGGACCATTCCACATGTTAAATTCAAATTACAAAGAAAATAAGACTTCCCTCTCTGTTTTCCTATTTCTTGAAGAATTAATTGCTTTCTGAGGTTAGAGAGGTGTTTATATGCAAGGCAAACGAGATTCTACTGATAATTGTCTTTGAGTTTTGGCTATGGACATGAAAATTCTAAGTACATAGTAAGAATTAGATATTTGTGTTTTTATACAATAATGGTAGAAATAATGACAAGGCCTAAAATTTTCAGTATAAGTTAAGGGGAATAAAATGGATTAATTTTTTGTCCTCAAAAGCCACAGAATGAAATAATTACATTCATTATTGTTTATGATAATATTTAAATTTTTTTCCTACAAATATATATTATAATTAGGGTATAAGAATTTTAAATGTTCATTCTATCAAAGTATACACCCAAAACATAATATGTAACTATAATTTAATATTTTAAGTTTTTTTGTATTTCTATTATGTTGTTTCTATTCAGTCAAAATTATATGTGATATCTAATTATATGAAAACATAAGTACAATGTAAATACTTGTATTTTCTTTTGAGCTTTAAAAATAGAATGTATCCATTTTCTCTCTATTGCATATGCAAACAGTTGAAATACTTCATTGTTTTACAAAGTGAAAATCATTCATTTGGGTGAAATTAGTACTCAGCATGCTGTGGAGATATACAGATCATTTTTCATTGTTTTCCTTTGAAATTATCTGGAAAAAAATATGATCTTGTTGCATTACATTTGTAAGAAATTGAGTAGATGTTTAAAATGAATAAGGCTATATAAACGAGAAGTTCAGGAGAATCCAGTGTGACTAATAAGGGATATCAAATTCTTCAGAGTTGTGGTGTACATAATAAGCTGGAAGAATTTGTGCACAAAAGCCTAAGCTGTTTTGTAACCTTGGCTGTGATCAGATACTGTAGTTTTCTAAACATGGCTACATGTTGAGGCAGCTTGGTAGATTTAATAAGATGCTTAGTTAAAGTGTTAGTTTAAACTTTTTTCTGTAGTGAGTGGCACAGTCTGTGTTTTTGGACTTTCATCCTCCACCCCAGGTGATACTTGTCCATTGAGAAATGACTGAACTTAAGTCCTTTAAATAAAAAAAATTAAAAAACAGATAATCTTTGAAGTAATTTTCCTTGATAATAGCCTTTACCCAAAGGCTTTCACTACTTAAGCTGTGAGACTTATAAAGAAAATTATCCCTAATTTCTAGGTAAACATCAGTAAAACATTTTTGTGTGAAATTATACTCAGATGCATAAAATTTACAATACAGAAAATATTGGAAAAGCATTAATTTTGTAGTGGGATTGAAGATAGAGAAGGACCTGTCCAGGTTTAGAACATACTGAGTTTAAGAAGGCTGGTGTAATATTGAAAAGGAAATGTCTAGTGAGAGTTGAACATACAGGTCAGGAGCTTTTAGAAATCTGGGTTAGAAATGGTGTGCATGTATATACCCACATTCGCAAATCTATGTACATATCCACCTTTTGGGGAGTAGAGGAGTAGAGCAGTAGGTACCAGAGAAAGTTGGGTTTCAAGTAAGAGGAGGGATGGAACAAAATTGGAACCCTGGAAAACAGCATCATTTCAAAAATAAGCAAAAGACCAACTTGTTAGACAAGTAGGGAAAGTTGTTAGACAAGTGGCACAGAAATCAAGAAATAAAACCTTAAGTGCAACAAAGAGGTCATGTTAAGATTAGTACTTTGACATCTTCTGAATTTAGCAAGACAGCAATTATTAGCACCCTTTGTGGAAGCTGACTCAGTAGAGGGGCAGACACAGAAAGTAGATTGCAGTGAGTGAGTGGTGAATGGCCAACAGCAAGTGTCAACAACTGTCCCAGCCTGCATGTGGGGAAAAGTAGAAGGGTAGTATACATGTTGAGTAGATGATATGCTAATGGACAATATAGACTAGAGAATTTTTTTAAATAGTCAATTGCTTATAGGAAAAATGAACAATGAGGAGACACATCCTAATTGATAAAGCCAATGGGAAAGAGTAGGGACAGAATGGATCTGCAGTACCAGTGATGATTTAGCTGTGGGTAGGAGGATGGGTACAAACACAACCACATTTTGAGGTGGAACAGAGAGAGAGGATTCTTACCAGACAGTTCCGATTTTGTGGGAGAACTGGGAGGCTTGCACTGCTGCCCACAGTGAAGAGGAAGGTAGTGATGGAGGGCTAGAGAAGAAGGTGGTGATGTAAGGTGGTCAGGAGGCCTACTGACGTATGTCTGAACAGCTTAGGGTTAGCACGAATTTCTACAAACTAACTTTAAAACCTTTGTTTGCTGTTTATAATCACTGTGTCCAGCTTTTGTACTTGAAAGTTCAAACCAGTATTAAACCAGCATCCCACACTGAGCACAGTTTCTTGCTTGATTTCTTTCCTAAAATGTTTCTCTTTCCCTGTTCCACTGCACCCCAACTCTAGTTAGCTAGTACAGAAGGTTTTCCAGCTCCAGATAAGTCACTTTTCTAAGAATACATGTAACAGATTACAGAAGCAAGTGACAGGCTGCTTACTTCCCCTTCTTCACTTATATACATTCAGCTGGAGTTCTGAAAAGAGGAATTCAGGAGAATTTTTATTTTTTCTTTTTTAAGGGAAGATGGGAGGAAGCACAAGCAGGTGGAAATAGCAAAGGAAAAAGAAAGAAAAGGGAACAAATACTAAAAAATAAGTCAAGCCAGATTGTGAACTGAAATGATGTCAGAGACTGGAAAAGGAAAGGAGTAAAGAAAATATCTTCTTTCCAGCATCATTCTTAATTTGCTACTCCAACAGCATCATTGGTATAGGAGCCCTCACTCTGAGGGAAACCAACACCCAGGCCATATGGAAAACAATGTCTTCTGTGAATTCATTTTCTCCCACCTAATTCTTCTCTATTAGTAGCAAAGTGTTCTGAGCTCTTGTGTGCTTCTTTTGACTAACCCCTTTATTTTAAAATCAAGTCTTGACTGGTGGTGTAGGTTGGTGGTAGAGTGTGTATTTAGCAAGCACAGCCTTGGGTTTGAGCCCCAGTGCCAAATAAAAAACAAAAAAGAAAATTCAAATCCGAGTATCTGAGAAATAAGAGGACTAGATTCAAGTACATTTTTTAAATATTTAATGAATATTTACTATGTGTGCAGATACTGTTCTAGGTATCTGTTCTAGGGAATTGGGGAAAAATAGGAAACAGTCTCTCCCTCTGAAATATAGATTTCTCCCAAGTAAAAGGAAACTATTACTTAGGACTTATACAGGTGCAAGGGGTCAGTCCTGTGGCTTTTAACAGCTAGCCAGATATTTACTAGCAACTAGCTTTTAAAAAAAAAATAAAAAGCTTGAGTACTCCCTTAACTGTGTCATAGCTTGTATCACCTTCTCCTAACCTCTGTCCCCTGATGCTTCTAACTCAGATTTGCCCCTCCACATTACCCCACCATCAAGAAGCTGATGTAATGCAAGCAGATACCAGCTGAAGCCAGAATAGAATGGATAGTTATCTGGGGAGATAAAGTGACAGTGTTGCTGGTTCAGTGGATTGTTCAAAGAAGCATGTCTTTTATTTATAGATATTAGAATTTAAAGGTAGAGAAAGCCAGAGCTTGATATTATCTTTTCCTTCTATAACTCAATTCCCAGAAATATGCTTGATACACCCTCCCTTTTTTACATGTAAATTGAAAGTGTTAGGTGGGTGTTTTATACCTGGTTTCATGGGTTTTTAATAGGTTTTTTGGTTAAGGGTGGTTTCTAAATTTTAATGCATCAATATTTTGCTTTTATAGACATTATCTGAGACATGGACTGCAGGAATCTTTAAGAGATGCCAAACCTGGGTGATTTTTATATCAGTGGGCATGGCTAAGTAGATGGGGTCTCTAATTGTTACCAAGTGTGCAAATTTGGCACCTCCTAATAGATTTAATTTGGTTACTAGGATTTTGTGCCAGGAAAAGTATAGTTGTCTGTTTTTTGTTGTTGTTGTTTGTTTGTTTGTTTGTTTTGCAGTACTGGGGATTGAACCCAGGGCCCTGTGCTTGACAGGCAAGCACTCTACCGACTGAGCTATATCCCCAGCCCTAGTTGTCTGTTCTTAAACCTGAATTTTCTTGCTTTCAAACACCCAGGAGTGAAGTTGATAAGTTTATAACCTTCTGTTGCTTTGGAGAAGTGACTTCATTTTTCTAAGCCTTTACTGAAAAGTGTTATATGCCTTGTATTCTTGGAGTGTGTTTTTTCTAAGCTCTGAAAATTTTACAGATTGAGGCTCATGAATCTTTATAGCTCCTCTCCAAGAAAGGGAAGAATAATGCCTATACACCTCCTTGAATTGTTTGGAAGAAAGACAACAGAATTTAAGGAACTAAAAATAAATGTGGCCAGTCTATTTTGTAACCAATTAATTGAAAACTAGAAATCATTTTTACATAAATATTTGAAAACATCTAATTGTAAACCATTCGTTATAATCATATAGATCAGGAAATTTATTTTATCCTTATAATTTAAAAAAATCTGACATGGTATATTCATATATAAACCATGTAACAGCAAACACTAATTGAAAAAAGTTTTAAAGCTAGATTATATGCAGGAACTTGTACTCAGAATCAGCAGCATTTCTGTGAACAGGAATAATCACAAAAATAACAATTATGCTTTATGAACATAATATTTGAAGTAATTTCCTAAAATTTGGCTGTTAACCAAAAGGTTAATTGATTCTTTTCTTCTTGCTCCATTGTGGTTAACATACTAATTCTTCCTGTTAAAGACCCATTTTATTATGCAAATGAAAAAAATCACAAGATGTTGTGTCTAAGACAGACAGAGGGGGCTGCTTTTTTGCAGGGGAACTGGTGCACCTGTTTCAGCCCTCAGCCCCCACCTCTGCTTCTACTGACTGCCAAGCTGGTGACTTACTGATAAGTTTAGTGGGTGTGGGGTCCTTGAATTTTGACTCCCATTTTTCTTTGTGACTTACTCTTGTTTTGCCTTATAATTTCTCCCTTTCCAGCTCTCAGCATGCCAACAGCAGCTGCATCATGGCACTCACCCTTCTGCCAAGAGGGCAGGCAGCTCCTTAGAGACCATAATGTTGTACTCCAGCCAACCGTTAAGAGATAGATGCTGGAGTAATACATAACAGCACAGCTGAAATTCAGATCATTCTTGGAGGCATTTGGAGAATACTTTGTCCATTATATTTTTAAACTAAATGAAAATTTTATTTTTTGAAAAATTTGAGACTCATACAAAGGTAGAATACTATAGTGCATTCCCACCTACCTTTCTGTCTGCCTTAACAATGATCAACTCATTTATCTTGTTTCACTGTCTAAGGTGTTTTTCCCATGGCTTTACCCAGATTGCTGTTACATTCCTTTCCAGGGATATCTTAAATTACAGTTGCTTTTCTATCCCTTTTCAGTCTGTCTGTAAGATATTTGATTAGACCTTTCTTCTCAAAGGCAGTCTCTTTTTTTTCTTCTAAATTAAGCCAGGATATGCTTCATTAGTATTTTTCGTATTTTCTAATAGTGTCCCCTGAATTTTTAAGGCTTTGTTCACTTGGTCAGTCTACATACAAGGTCCCTGAAATATACTGGTTCTTGAAATACAGAGCATTAAAGACACTGCATTTGATTCTCAATTTCACCAACTAGCTGTGTAAACTGGGACAGCTTCCTCTTAATCTTTCTGTACTTCATTGTCCTCTTGTCCTTAACATAAGGCACACAACATAGGCTATTAGAAGACCACAGGGCTATTAGAAGACTTCAGTGAGTGGTTACATTTGTAAAGGTAAGATAGAGCCTGGCACAAAGTGTTCAGTATGCGCTAGTTGCCATCTTCATCATTATCATAATTATCATCATCATCATCATCATCATCATCATCCACCATCCCTACTACCACCTTTGGTCCCTTACCCCTCTTTTTTTAGAATAGAGGGCTGAGGCTCAGATGAGTAAAGCATCCACCTTCAGGTCAGATGTAGTTTTATCAGTAGAACTTGAACAAGAAACCATGTCTCAAATCCTTTATTATACTAGATATGGTTTGCTGTAGACTTGTCCTCAAGGAATAATGCTCTGATTGATTAGAATGGTTTGGAAAGGACAGGAAAGAGTATTAATAAAAGCATGAACAGGGAATAAAAGCACGAATCAATGATTGGGATAGAGTCAAACTAAAAAGCTTCTTCTCAGCAAAGGAAACAATCAGCAATGTGAAGAGAGAGCCTTCAGAGTGGGAGAAAATCTTTGCCACACACACTTCGGACAGAGCACTAATCTCCAGAATCTACCAAGTACTCAAAAATCTTTACACCACAAACACCAATAACCCAATCAATAAATGGGCCAAGGAAATGAACAGACACTTTACAGAGGAAGATCTACAAGCAATCAGCAGATTTATGAAAAAATGTCCAACATCACTCGTTATAAGAGAAATGCAAATCAAAACCACCTTAAGATTTCATCTTACCCCAATTAGAATGTCTTTTATCAAGAACACAGGCAACAACAGGTGTTGGCGAGGATGTGGGGAAAAGGGTACACTCTTACATTGCTGATGGGAGTGCAAATTGGTACAGCCACTCTGGAAAGCAGTGTGGAGATTCCTTAGAAAACTTGGAATGGATCCACCATTTGACCCTGCTATCCCACTCCTTGGCTTATACCCAAAGGACTTAAAATCAGATTGCCTCAGTGATGCAGCCACATCAATGTTCATAGCGGCTCAATTCACAATAGCTAGATTATGGAATCAACCTAGATGCCCTTCAGTAGATGAATGGATAAAGAAACTGTGGTATATATACACAATGGAATATTACTCAGCTATAAGGAAGAATAAAATTATGACATTTGTAGGTAAATGGATGATGTTGGAAACTGTTATGCTAAGTGAGATCAGCCAATCACATAAATCCAAAAGCCGAATGGTCTCTCTGATAAATGAATGATGATGCATAATGTGGGGGGGGAAAGATGGCAAGAATGGAGGAAAGATAGCTAGCATAGAGGGAAGGGTGGGGTGGGGGCGGGTGGGGGGTAAAATTAATAACAGAGTGTGTGACAGATACCATTGCCCTGTGTAAATGCATGAACGCACAGATGGTGTGACTCTACTTTGTATACAACCAGTGAAACAATAGCTGTACTCCATTTGTGTTCAATAAAAAAAAAAAACCACTATGATAATATAGTTATAGAATATGTTGATTAGATCCATTCAAGACTGTTCCTTAAGTCATGCTTTTGGTAACTTGATAAAAATCAGAAATTTTTGTGTGTGGTGGTATGCACTTGCAGTCTAAGCTACTCAGGAGGCTGAGGCAGAAGGGTCACCTGAACTCAGAGTTTTAGACCACTCTGGGAAACACAAGGAGACCCTCAACAAACAAATAAAAAAAAAAAAAACAAAAAAACAAAACAAAACAAAAAAAGCATGAACAAAGGAATAAATATTGCTGCTGGAGAGCTAGGCTTTGAAGTATGTTTGGAAAGCAGTACTATAGGTAACATAACTCCTCCTTTGTGGAGGAGGTGAAATCGGGGTGATTTGACTAATGAAATTGAATAACATTATATACACAAGCCAAAAAAACTAAAAGAGAAGAAAATTTGAGGATGGGATGAGACTAATAGATCCATGGAAGATTTGCTCTTGAAATCAAGAAAAGGTAAGAAAAAGGAGAAAGGCAAAATTATTATTTGAACCACCAGTGAATGTCAAACACATAAAGGATAAATGGATTCTAGACTTTGTCTAAAGCCAAATGGGATCAGACATTCCAAAAGTTTTTAACTAATTCACTTTCTTTACCTGTGCTAAGCACTGATACGCTTACTTACAAACATTGCTTCATTTAATCCTTAGAACAATCATGTGAAATACATACTAGTACTGATCTTATAATACAGCTAAAGAAATTGAGATACAGAGAAGTTAATAGCCTAAGGCAATTTGCTTATCAGTTTCCAGGAGACCTGGGATTTGTACCTTAGCAGTCGGGCTCTAGAATTTGTGCTTCTAATGCATTCTGTTGGGCTGCTCACAAATAACCAAAGCTCTGATACATAAATCATTGGTAGTTTTTAACGGCACACCCAATATTGCTTCCTTTTTAGTTTTTTTATACAAACTAGCACATAGTGAAGCCCTTTAAATCGTCTGGATGTTCATCATTCCTCACTGATACCTGTGCTCCTAGCTGACCTCAGGATACTTAGCCCTGTAAGTCCTAATTAGGTTTCAGGAGACAAATCTGTCCACTGAAGTCATGGATCTTTAATAATCAACTTTGTCATAACAGGGTATGATTACATTTGTTTTAGTTTCAGTCCTAAGAAAGTACACTGATATTATTTTCATGTGAAATTATAAGACCACTTATGATAGGCCTGTGTTGAATAACCTGTTTCATTCAAGGTCATTCACTGAACAGATATTTGAGGGCCCTTTTCTAGGTGTTGGGATGCTTTATGAAAAGAACAGTTCCTTCTGTACAGATTCTTTACGTGTTTTTTCTTACGAGCTTCTTCTCATTAGCTTATAAGATGTCACAATGTCTCCCAACTTAAAAAAAACAAAAATCAAAAGAAACCTCTTGCTTCCACACCCCTTTTTAAATACCCATATCTCTTTTCTCATTTACCATCACAATGGCTAGAAAAAATTGTACTCATGTTTGTCTCTAGATCTCATCCAGTTCCAGACTCAAATCATATCCTCCTGCCTACCATCAGCTCCATTTGATGTCTGTTAGGCACTCAGGCTTTCAAAACAGAACTCTAGGTCTTCCTGCCTGAGCCTGCTCCCTGGGTACTTTTTCTTATCCCTATAAATAGTAACTGCATTCTTCTCATGGCTTAGGCCAAGAACTTTGGTTTCATTCTTGACCACATTTTTTTGGAAAGGGAGGTATCAGGAATTGAACCCAGGGGCATTCAACCATTGAGCCACATTCCCATCCCTTTTTTTATTTTTATTTTTAAGTTTTGAGACAGGTTCTCACCAAGTTGCTTAGAGTCTCGCTTAGTTGCCGAGGCTGGCCTCAAACTTGCAGTCCTCCTGCCTCAGCCTCAGAGTCACTGGGGTTACAGGTGTGCGCTAGCAAGCCCAGCTTGACTGCACTCTTGTTCCCATGCCCCACCATCCATTCCACTTGTAAATCCTGTTGGTTTTACTCTCAAAGTCTATCCAAAATTCAACCATTTTGTCTCACAATGCTCCTGAACCTCACAATCATCTGTTTCCAGCTATCTTTCTGCTTCCTTTACTGGCTACCCACCCCCATCCTCACTGTGTACTGCCAATGATACAATCAGAGTGATTATTTTAAGATATCAGTCAGAATATATGTCCTCTGCAACAATATGTTCTTCACAGTTTTTTTCACCCAACTTGCAACAATATGGATGAATCTCTTACATATAATATTGAACGAAAGCAACCAAAAACAAAAGAGTTCATACTGTATAATTACATTTATTTTAAATTCAAATGCAGGTCAAACCAATCTTTGCTGTTAGAAGTAAGAATGGTGGCTTGGCACAGTGGTGCACGCCAGCAGCTCAGGAGGCTAAGGCAGGAGGATCTTGAGTTCAAAACCAGCTTCAGCGAGACACTAAGCAACTCAGTGACACCCTGTTTCTAAATAAAATACAAAATAGGGCTGGGGATGTGGCTCAGTGGTCAAGTGGCCCTGAGTTCAATCCCTGGTGCCAAAATTTATAAAACAAAAAATAAACAAACAAAAAAAAATGTAAGGATGGTGACTAGAGGGCAGGAAGTTGATTGTGATGGAAAAAGAATCATCTTTGCTGTTTCTTGATCCAAGTGCTAGCTGCTCATATGCATTCAGTTTGTAAAAATTTAGCAAGCTATACTCTTATGATGTGCCCTTTTCCATATGTATTTTCGACTTCAATAAAAAGCTTTACCAAAATGTTATTTCTCTTACAGAAAATTGTACACCTTTAGACTTGGAGAATTTATCAGCATTTATAGCCATTAGAATATAAACTCCATATAGGCAAATTCATGTCTGCTTTCATTCACTTGACAAATATCTATTGAGACCTAGACACTAGGTATGTGGGATAAAGCAGTGAATGAGGTAAAAGCTCCCTCTAAGGGACCATAATCACAATGAGTTATGTAGTCTATAGCAAGGTGCTAAGGGCTATGGAGAAGCAGAAAGCAGGAGGAAGAGACAGGGAGGTCAGAGTTGAGAAGGTGAGGTGATAGTCTACAGTCTTAAACACCGTAGTCAGGAAAGGCCTTTCTGAGAAGGTGGCATCCCAGACAAAACTTGAAGGAGGTGAGAGAAGGAGCCCTGTGTTTGGGAGAAGAACCTCCTGATCAGAGGGAAGGGAAAGCACAGGGTCTGAGGCAGAAGAGCCTGGTTGGGAATAAGGTCAAAGAGGTGCCTGGGGCCAGGTTCATAAGGCCTGGTAGGCCTCTGCAAAGACAAATTCATTCTGTGTGAGATGAAGTTATATAAGAGGGAGGAAGTCTTTTTCTTTTTCTTTTTGCCTAAGCTAGTGTGAGTTAGATTTCAACTACTTGTAGTGGCAGGCCATTCATTTTCATTTCTGGAAATAGACTTTAATTTGTTGTCTCTTCTGCTATTGATGGATATTTAGGTAGTTTCCAGTTTTGGGGTTTGTGATGTGGGCTGCTCTGAACATCCTAGTGCATGTCTTTTGGTAAACTAGGTTTTTAAGAGATGTATCAATTCTTATTTGAATAACATGTGCTATATAACATTCTAGTGGAAATCAAATGATCAATCCATCAATATATATTAACATAATAAAATATATTGAATAAACAGTACAGTATGCAAGGTGATAATACAAGGATATGTCAAGTAGATTGCTCTCACTCAAGGACCATAGAGACTAGTTGGAGACAAGATGTATGCATATGGAACCATAGTTAGCAAGAATACCTATAGGAAAAACCAAATAATACTATTAGCAGTTTGCTCCCTAAGCATTCTGAAGTGGGCAAGATTACTTTGGACCCTGGTAATATAAGAATCTTCAGGGAAGTTGGGCATTCAGCAGAGCCTGAAAGCATACACAGGATTTGGAAAAGCAGAGAAGAATTTTGTAGACATTATCTGGGTTAGGGAAATAAGAAGAATGCCAGTTTGTATTTAAGGGAGCTATGGTGGTCAATCTAAGAATAGAGTTTAGGATTCATTTTAAAACCTAGCAGAGACTTGGATGGATGTATTTCTCAAGTAAAGTAAATAATTGCTTTCAAATCTGGAAGTATTTATATATTCCACATTTCTCAATCATTTTGATGTATTGATGCCACATTTACCATTACTAAACCTCACAGTTCATACGGTCTAAATGTTTTAAATATATGTATTTTTAGACCAGCAAAGAAAACTCATCCAGTGTGACTGTGGCAGGCCCTGAGACGGAAAATAAGGCAGGCCAAACTCTGGAGAGCAGCTCGCTAATGGCCGAGCTCCTGAGCGACGTACCCTTCACCTTGGCCCCGCATGTGCTGGCCGTGCAGGGCACCATCAGCGACCTTCCTGACCACTTACTCTCCTATGATGTCAGCGAAAACTTATCACGATTTTGGTATGATTTCACTCTTGAAAATTCAGTGCTCTGTGATTCGTAATCTTTGTCCGTTTACACCTTAAAAGCTTTAAAATTTTTTGTCTGTTTATTTAATCTGTTTGATGTTCTTTGCCATTTCACTCTTTGAAGGATAGCAAGGATCATAAAGCAAATAAAATAACATCATGTTCATTGTTTTATTTTTTGGAATAATGTACATTTGTATAAAAATTGAACTGCAATTGTACTTACCCTCCCCCACATAATAAATATAGAACTGAGGCTATCAGTTTTATGAACGATTGCTTCAGCTGGCCTCTCAAAATATAACACTGTGAAAGAGAACTCAGGCTTCTTTCTTGGTTACCACCATTCTGAGCTGAGAGTGAGTGTGAAAAGTCAGTCTCTTTGTTTCAGAGGAAGCTTGAGTTCATATTATTCACTTTCTTCTTCCAGAGTGTTCATGAATGAATTCTGGAAAAAAAAAAAGTTTCTCATTAATATCTTCATTCTCAATTTAGACAAACTAATGTGGGAATGTAAAACTTCTAAACAGCAATGATAGTTTGCCTGATACAAGAATAATCTAGACCACTTTGCAGGCAATCTCTTGAATGGTACACTTCAGCTTTCTTAGACCTGCAACAGTCCTTTCCATCCCAAATGATTCCTCTGTTCCAGCCTTTGTTTTAGCCTTTTCTCTACTTCATGTGTGCTCTCCAACCAACTTTCTAATGAACTTTTCCTGCTTCTGCCTCAGTTGGCATTTGCTCTCCTTACCACATATGTTCCCAGTTTATGAAGAGATCCACATTTCCTTTTCAGCCTCTCTGCCTTCTGAAGAAAAACATCTCATGATGGTATTTATTATTGCTGATAACACTCTTATTTAGAAATTTGTTGACCATGATACAGATGGAAATGTTTTACTATTATAAATACCGAACTCATTTCCAATTAGAGTACAGGCAGAACACCTAGATATGACTTTCAGTTTCTGGATATCTGTCATTTATTCCAACTAAAACGGAAGAGAAATGCCATTTGTCAATAAACCATAAAGGGAAGAAGTAAATTGTGATAGAGAATCTTCTATGCCATGGAAACTTTAGGTCATATTTAATTTTATTAGTAGCAATATGATTTATTAATTCTGTGCCAAACTTTTTAGTATATTTTTTCACAAAGATGGAGTGCTATAGCAAAACTAAAGGTACATGAATTATTCAGATTTTAATGTGTTATGCATGTTTGTTTAATAAACATGGCATGGTCTTGATGAAATGCT
>JAJEJO010000425.1:1010682-1074352 GCA_020662805.1 Glaucomys volans
TGAATTGTAGATTCCCCTACCACAGTATTTTATTATGAAAAAATATTACTAAAGATGTTAGTTGACTTTTTGCCTGGCTACAAATTCTGTGTTGAACACTTTTTTTTTTCTTATTGTCAAGGATCATGGCCCTTTTCCTTAATATAGTGATTATTATAAATGATTATAGGTATAGAATATGTAAGTGATTTTACTGAATTTTATTTTTAGCCCTAATATATATTAAGGAAGTTGCAAGTATTTTTTTCCCTGCTTTCTTTATTGGCATTTGCTGTCTGTCCTAAAAATAGACTTAGAGAAGCAATTCTAGCTAATTTATTATTTGGCTACTCAATTTTTGACTAGCTCAACTTTAAAAATTGTATCAGTAAAATATCAGCATGAGAACAATTCTTACAATTCTAGAAACCCACAAGTTTTTTTACAGTAAACATTCATTGACACCAACACTTTATCCTCCATCAAGTAAATTGATAAATTGAAAACAATATGAAAAAAAAATTCAGTATTTCCAGAATCTTCCTTTCTTATTCTAAAGGAGAGATGGGGAGTAGTCAGTAAATAAATGCCATCCATGCTCTGAAACAGTGGCACAGCAGACTCTATCCCCTTACATCCCATGATAACAATTGATCAGTAAATGAACACTGCCCTTAGTAATCTAGCACAAAAACGTGTTACTTTCAGAGATTAATGCATTCCCTTATTAATCATGTCATTAATAACTAGTTACATGAAATATGTGCATTGGATAGGTGAATAAAAGATGTAACATTTTTTAAAGCCAACAAGATATAATGGGTTTGTGTATATATCTTCTGAGCCATTTATAGCATATTACTGAGGGCATGACCTAATTATTGGGAAATCTAAGTCTTTCAAAATAGGTCTGACTACATTGGCTTTAAAGGTGAAATATTCTTATGTTTCAGGAAAATGACTCTGAATGCCATATGGTTTGATGAATAGGTATGTGTGAAAAAGAAAGACACATATATTGATTGATTCACAGGGGCTCTGTTACAATCAACATAGCAAAATGTTAATCATCTCTTTAAGTTCTTAAATAAACATTTTATTTGAGAATAGTTTCAGATTTACAGAAAAGTTACAAAGATAGTTTTCCCTCACCTAGTTTCTCCTCTTTTTGACATCATATATTAGTAGGGTACATTTGCCACAACAAGGAACCAATATTTGTATGCTACTATCAGCCAAAACTCCACACTGTATTCAGATTTCATAGTTTCTCCCTAATATTCTTTTCCAGCATCGTACCCAGTATAATGCATTATATTTAGTTATCCTGTCTTCTACAGCTCCTCTTGGTTTTAACATTTTCTCTCGGGCTTCTCTTATTTTTGATAACCTTGACAGTTTTGAGTAAAACTGGTGAAGTATTTAGTAGACTGTCCCTCTGGTTGAGTTTATCTGATGTTTTCATATGGTTAAAGTAGGATTGTGGGATTTTGGAGGAAGATCATAAAGGTGAAGTGTACTTGGTGAGATCATGACATATCAAGAGTGCACACTATAAACATGATGGCTTACTGATGATGTTAACTTTGACCACCTGGCCAAGGTAGTGTTCTCCTACTATTACTGTGAAGTTATTCCACCCCCAAGTCTTTTTTTTTATATTCTACTCTTCAGAATAAATCACAAAGCACAGTCTATACTCAAGGGATAAGGAATTATAAACTCCAGCTCTTGGAAGGGTGTATGTCATATAAAGTACTTGGAATTATTCTGCATGGAAGATTTTTATATTTCCCCCAAGTTATTTATCAGTTGCTTATTTGCATTAGTAGGAACTTATGAATATTAAGGCTTTTTTTCAAATCTAAATCAGTCATGACTGAGAGACATACATACATTTTATAAAAGTTACAAAAATTTGAAACATTTTACATGACACGTGAGTACCATCTAATATTGAATATATTTCATAGTTTTCTCAGAGTTCATCTTCCTTTAAATATCAGGTATTTTAACTCTATGCACAGGTGTGAGCTGTTTAACAACATTTCAGTCAATAATGGATTGCATTTACGAGGGTGGACTCAGATTATGATGGAGCAGAAAAATTCCTGTTGCCTAGTATTTTTTCTGTACCTTCTCTTTGTTTAGATATGTATAAGCATACAACTATTTACCATTGTGTTACCTTTGTCATCGGTACTCAGTAGAGGAACATGCTGTACTAGTTTGTAGTCTGTGAGCAATAAGGCTTTTATAATATAGCCTAGGTGTGTAATAGGCTATACCATCTAGGTTTCTGTCAGTATACTATGATGTTCACACAACAACAAAATCAGCCAATGACTCATTTCTCAGACCATATCTTGACTTATGACTGAACAGGTAGACCTTCCCTAAAGGGCTGCAAATGTTGTGTCATAAACAGGCAGAGCCCCTTTACATATGTCTTCCCTAAGATGGTGCATCTTATACCAATGTAATGACACTTCAGCAAGTGATGTGGAAATGAGATTATGCTGTAATTGTTTTCTTCTTTAAGGAACCAAGAAAACTCATGACACAAAGAACTCTTTATAATAGATATTATTCTTTAATAATAGTAAAAATAAAGTTATCGCTCCTTAGTTTTCTAAAGAAACATGGATTTCAACTTCAAACTTTAAGAAGTACTTTTAAGGGGGCTGGGGCTATGACTCAGTGGTAAAGTACTTGCCTGGCATGTGTGTGAGGCTCTGAGTTCAATTCCCAGCCCTGAAAAAAAAAAAAAAAAAGTAGTTTTAAGAAGCAGTATAAGGAAATTCAGTCTTCTTTCAGAGGGGATAGATGCCCAAGAGACTCTTAATTTTATTTCTGATTAATAAAAACTCACTGTGTGCTAAAATATAAAATTGATCTCATCCAACTTTAATTGGGAAACAAATCAGTCAAAGCAAATTTTTCTTAATTTGTCCTTGGAAGAAATCTGAATATAGTTCTTTGTCAGGACTTTGCCCAGTCCCAGTTTTCACCCTTACAAAGGAAATAAATTCCTTATAATGAAAGGTAAAGCAACAGATAATTGCATCCAGAACAATCCATCAGCCAGCAAACTATGAACTAGCCTCAACAGACTTTGGTAGTTACTACCCAGGTCAGAAAAGGAGTGGGACAATAGACCATTTCAGAGGTCAGCTAAGGAGACAGGCTCCATCTGAGGACTGCTGCCAGGGACGGTCAATCCAGTGTCTGACATCTGGGTTCTGCAGCTGCCACATCTGCCCCTTGTGTGGCCACAGGTGTTGGCTAGAACTTTCAGGCACATGGAGGAAGGAACAGGGTAATGTCAATTTCATTGTGTATATGTGTGTTTACGTGTATGGCTTTTCTTTGTGTTTCAAAAGGCACATAATTTATTTAAACATTAATGTATTTCTACATAATACCTAGCAGCATTTGGGAGGCTAGCAAAGAAGAAGCTTTTGTTCAAGAGTAAGGGGGAAAAAAAAAAAACAAAAACCTGAGCTCTGACATCTACCTACAGAATACACTGTCCACTAATATGCTGTGTGTGACATGGTTAGTTTAGTCATTTAAACAGACCCTTCTCAGGGCGATAGATAGATAGATAGATAGATAGATAGATAGATAGATAGATAGATAGATACTGGAAAGCAAACAGGTGATTAGTATGAAATAAAGCCTAAAAATTCATTCTCTGTTTTGGACCTTCAGGAGAATTTGTGTTTTCCATATATATTTTTGAGCCTGGAACAGACTGTATGTAGTCTTATATCTCACACTATACCAGCTGTAGCTATCAATTAACACAGCTTAAAACAGGAACACTAAACTCTCCTCCTTGTAAGAAGCTTGGCTCTCCTGTTTGTGAGGAAAATCTGGAAGTTTCTCCCTCAAGTAGGTATTTGAGTTTCCTAACCTTAAAGATGTAGACATCAGTAGAGGAAATAAAGATGATTTAAAAAAAAAAAAAAAAAAAAAAAAAAGGAAATGACAGTGGTCAGAACAATAAAGAATCAATGGTAAATGGGATTTTTAAAATATATGTCACTACCTCTGTAATTGAATCTATACTTCTTCCATCTCTTGCCTAACCCATAGTCTGAAATTAGGAATTGAATTAATGGGGGAAGGCATCTCCACCTTTCATCTTCATTTGAATCTTTTCTAAAGAGAAATGTATAAGCCCTTTAGGATAATGTCTTCCCCACTTTTAAAACCAATGTTTTTTCACTGTGTCCTCCATATATTATGCCATCCAAAAATCTTTTTGACAGGTTTCACTCTGCATTTTCTTATTACAAAGACATTAGGTAAAGTAAGTAACCTTTTTCAAGTTCAGCCTTCCACCCCTCATTTTGATTAAGAGTCTGACCTCTCTCTTTGATGTTCTACTGGGTTTGTATGTAGTGCATAATAAATCCTCAATCAGGATTTGTTGAGTAAATAGACTAATTAAATAATCATTACATTCTCTCTAAATGAGAGTTCCCCAAAGCAGAGGAATAGAACTTCAAAACTTTAGTCCCTTTTCTGGCCTCAGAGTTGTGTTTGTGCAGCTGAAAATAATGCTTAGTTTACCAAGCCTCTACAAATTGTGCCTTTTGTCTGTTTTGGGTATTTTCCATGTTTTTCAGGTTGTGTTTTCCTCTGCCCATAATGACCACATATGTCCTTGTGATGAGTGAGGGCTGATTCTAGACAATGCAGTATATTTTGGTGCTGTGGATTAACTCATTTGAGGTTTTATCTCGCTGCCAAGTTTCCCTTGTCTGCTCTTAGTTATATTTACATATATTCCTGTCCCAGGATTTATTAATTCTATCTGACCTGTCCTTGAGAAAAATGTTTTCCCTTTTCATATGCTTTTCTCCCAAGCACATTCAGGTATTTTAAATCTTGTTGTAGACTTATTGTTCTAGGAGCAGTAGTGTACTTTGCTTTTGGTATTCTCCTACATCTCTGTCCTACATTTCCCACTCAAACAATTATGTGCCCTTGTCATAGAAAGATCTTTCCCATCTTGCTCAAACTGTAAACTCATTCTTCTCTTTAGAGCTAAGCTTCTTGAGAGAGTAGTCCTTGTTTCTGTCTCTACTTCATTTTATTCACTAGTCAGCTTCTGCAATTTGATTTCCCAGCCCTGGTTAGAACTTTCAGAACTGGTTCATTCCAGAACCTTAACAACCCACCAAATGCCTTATCTTTTTTTTCTTTGAAGCAAAGATCACTATTGATTATTCCCACTTTCTTGAAATTGTCTTCAACCCTTGATTTCTATGACACCGCTTTCATTTCCATTCCATCTTAGACCCTGGGGAACTTCTTTTTCTTGCTGCACTATGAGAACGTTGGTGTTGCCCAGAATTTTTCCTTTGGCTCTCTTTTCTACCCTTTCTGTCTTCTCCCTACACAAGCATATCCATGTTTATCTGC
This sequence comes from Glaucomys volans, assembly GCA_020662805.1. Lineage (NCBI taxonomy): Eukaryota > Metazoa > Chordata > Mammalia > Rodentia > Sciuridae > Glaucomys > Glaucomys volans. Next base: position 1,016,098 of record JAJEJO010000425.1, read on the forward strand.
CTTTGTTGGCATCCGGATCAATCTGTAGCCCAGAATGCTATCAAGTTCCATATCCATATACACAATTGGCTATTAAATACCTCTCTTAACTCTTATTCTCAGATTCTGTAGCTGCTACTTTTCTTTGCTCCAAACTCTTTCTCATCTACCTTCTTCTGCTCCACTTTTCTTTAAGGAATTCCTCCTCTACTTTATGTGGTCCTGATGGGAACTGTCATACTTGGTAAATTCCTGTATATAAAGATGAAAGACACAGCCTTGGCTGGTTCAAACAGGATCCCTCCATCAAGTGATACACAGATTTTTAGAAGAATGCACCTCTTTTGCTGGGTGACTGCTAATAAGACACCCTCCCTCCATATTTCAAAGGATTGACCATATTTGAAGCCCTAGATTACTCAATCAAGAAATCTAAGGATCTATTCATTCTTTTTTACCTCCATCACTCAATGATAACCTTTTACTACTCATACACTATAAAGATCTGTCTCTCAAATGTATATACTACAGACCCATTATCACTACTGTAGTTAAGGTCTTCATCATTCTCCTAACCAATTTCCCTACATCCAGTTAAGCCTCCCTCTCATCCATCCTGCATATTAAAGCCAGATGGATTTTATTAAGAAATACAGATTAAATCCCTCAAGGGTTCTAGGATACCTGTAGAGAATTGAAGGGTCTTTAACAGAGGACCCTGCTGGCCTTTCCATCCTCACCATATTTATTTTCATGCACTCTTTGTTCTTGCCCAATTGAGCAATGCCTTGAACTATTTAATATACCATACCTTCTCTCACCTCATTCTATATTCTGTTTCCTTTGCCTGGGACACCTTGGTTTTCCTTTCATCACTTGGTTAAATCCTATTATGATATTTTTTCAGGTATTGCCTACACTGGTAAGTCTTCCCTTATGCCTGGGCAGGATGTCCTACAACTACCCTGTGTTCTCTTCAAGGGCATGGACCTACAAGATTATAATTTTTTGTTTGCTTGTCTGCTTCATATCTCTGAATGGATCTTAACATATACTTCTGTTTTAGTTAGCTTTTTTTGCTGCTGTAACTAAAAGACCCGACCAGCACAACTGTAGAGAGGAAAAGTTTATTTGGGTGCCCATGGTTTCAGATGTCTCAATCCATAGACAGCAGACTCCATTCCTCTGGGCTCAAGTTGAGACAGAACATCCTGGCAGAAGAGTGTGGCAGAGAGAAGAGGTTCACATGATGATTAGGAAGCAGAGAGAGATTGAGCTGAGCTCACCAAATGCCCCCAATGACCCACCTATTCCAGCCACACCCTACCCACCTGCGGTTACCACTCAGCTCATCCCATCAGGGTATTAATTCACTAATTGGGTTAAAGCTCTCAAAACCCAATCAATTGGGTTATCAATTGTCCCATCTCTCCCCATCTTAGGTTTACCACCTTAATAATTTTAAGTGACTCTAAGTTTCTGTACTATCAGAGAGTGATTGTAGGAATAAAACCCTCTGTTGACAAAAGCAACTGTTCTGGTTGTAAGTTATTTCCATTCAGGCTTTCCTAATGCCTGGGAGATACACTTGAGACATTCTTTTTTCATGTGGATGATGATAAGGGCCTTGCTTCCCAGTGTCATCTATCACCACCTTGGAGGTCGGAGACCACTGGGCTTGCTGCTTTTGTTGCATAGAGGACAGCATATGTGATATCCTTCAGCCTGGGTGTGTTTTCTTACACTTAAGTACAAAGTGCCAGAAATATACCCTGTGCCTGACAAAACACAAAACAAAAGACAAGGTCTCAATCCTTAGCACTTTTCATTCCAGAGTATAAAATTGCAGGGAGCAGTACTGGTATCAGGTTGGCCACCAAATACAGATTTGATTATCATGAAATACCAGAGCTGATTAAATGAAAAACATGGAAAGAGGTAGTTCAGAAGACCAACAGTGGCTATTCAGAGTACCCCAAGAAAATTTGTCAGGGCTAGTTTATATTTTTTGGAAAATATTTTTACTTGCCTAAAGTGTGTGTTTTGAAATGCACCAAAGATATGAAAGAATAGGTAGGGGTGGAACACAGTGAAGAGCTACAGCACCTAGAATGCAGCCATGTTTTCTTGTTACTAACCTGGAAAGAGGAGCAACTTGCTACCTGTCTCCTTTCAGTCAGGCCAGCCTCTGCACTGCATCCCGCTTCCTTCTTCTTGCCACATCATTTCTCTGTTGGTTTATTTCCTTCTGCCAGTTCACATTCTACCTGTTGTGCAGTTCTCACTTTGTAGCTTCCTCATGAATGTTTTCCAGGAATGACCTCCACTTATTATCTTAGAATCCCTATGGCATTCTGATTTTCTCACTGTTTCTTCTACTTGTTTTTAGACAATGATGTATGATGAAACTTAACTCTCTGAATAAATTGAAGAAACAGAAAAGCTGGCAATTACATCTTAGAATAATAAGTAAATATGATGATGCAAACAGGAGGCCATAAACTTCAGTAGAAATAGGTTCAGATTCTTGACTTTGGACAAGTTATGTGACCTCACTGAGCTTCAGTTTTCTAATCTTTGAAATGGAGATAATGTTCACTTCATAGTGTTGAGAATTAAAGAAGGTAATCATTTATCAACTGCCCACCAGAGCTTGTCACTGGAAGTTGTATCTGTAAAAATATTTAGTAAAGCAATCTTACTCTGATCTAGAATCAGGAATATTTGGCTGGATCACACCTAAGTGATCTGAAAGATCCCATTTTAATCAGAGGTTGGCTTGGGAGAGATTGACTGTATATGTTCTGGGTCAAACCTTGTTTGGTTCTTGTCAATCACATGATTCCTAAAGTACTTCTAGAAGAGAGGCAAACTGGACCCTGTCTCCTTGATCCTTCTCCTAGAGCTGATGCTGTCTACCACTTCTTGCAAATCACTTAATGTCTATCAACATCCTCCTATGAAAAATTGGAAAGATTTTTGTCATGAAATACCAGTTAAGAGAGCTGCCTTTCTCAGCTCATGAGATCATTTGTGGAAATCCAATCAATTCTTTTTAAAAAATATTTTTTAGTTGTCAATGGATGTTTATTTTATTTATTTATATGCAGTGCTGAGAATCGAACCCAGTGCCTCACACTTGCTAGGCAAGCACTCTACTGCTGAGCCACAACCCCAGCCCCAAATCTTTATACCTCTTCTGTGTAGGGTAGAAAAAAACACAGTCCCACAAAATTTACTTCGGCCTATTTGATGGACATAGGATATTTCTTATTTACTTAATATCCTTTCCTTAGTGCTTAACACATAGAAACATTTGAAAAAATAGCATTTTTTGTTACTCTCCAAAGTATATATCAATTTAAAATGTTCTTAAACATAATGCTGGTTGATGGTTTTAGGAAAGTAGGTACCCTTATTGTCTGGTTATCTCAGGTGGGTATTTTGGATGAAAAAGTATCTATATTCTGGGGTACAGAATTGAGTTGACTATTGATTTTGGATAAGAAATTATTCAGAGGATACTTGCTTTTTATAATGTATCTGGTAGGGATGGACACTAGATCACTTTTGAGAATAAAGCTTTCTGATTTTTAAATTTCTTATCTAAAAGAGACTTTACTATATAGTTAAGATTTCTTTGAGTTACTAAAGCTGTAGTGGGGGCTTGGGAGGGGATATATAATTCTTTATGAATGCTGCTTTTCTGCTTCTTAAGTGTGAGATATTAAATTAAGAAGGTACAAGAGAATAATCCATAGCTCTTTTATATTTATGACTTCATCAGGATATGAAGCATTTGTGTATTAAATACAGCAGTGACTTTTATATTGATGGTTGTGGTTTAAAATCACTGTAACAGTTACTAATAACTACTTTATTTGCTAGAAAGACCCATATTCTAGACTAAATTTTGGTCTCAAGAACTATTATTAATTCAAATTCATGAAGAGTCAGGATAATTTTACAAAATATTCATAGCTAAGCTATGAATTTTGTCTTCTCTGACACTGTACCAAATTCCATCCTTTCTTAGATGTGGCTGGTACAAAGTTTTACAGCATTTGACTCAAAGTTGTTGGGCCCAGTTATTTGACTTGGAAATATTACTACCCTTTAGCCATCCTCTCAAAAACATAACTGAATATATATAATGTATATGTATATATGCTACTTATATATTCATATGTATCACACATAAAGTTATATGTATCACACATAAAATGTTATATTAAATATATATTTTACATGTAAGTTATATATACTATAAACTCTATATGCTTTGTATACATACTGTATATATATCATATATTTATATATGTATCTTTTCTGAAATATTTTTCAAGTCAAATTCACCTCTCTCTGATACATTTAGTAGTATTATTTTTATCATGTGTCAGCTTCTTTTGTTTAATTGTAGCAATTGTCTGACTATAAAGTTAAAAGTAAAAAAGTCATGAAATGCCAGGTGAAGGCTCTCCTAACAGTAAATCCCCCTTAGGGCCCTTTCCACATACCCCAGTGATCATTTAATAGCCCAACTAGTCATCCTCCATCCTTTATAGGAAAATATTAATTTTTGGTTTTCTGGTTTTTCCATGATTGTGTTCAAATGTTTCTTTCACTTTGGAATGTCTGATTCACTTTTTTTCTTTCCACTTTATTCTAAGGCATACATAGCAAGGTCGGAGATGATGTATTTGAGGGAGGAAAATAGTGCCAAACTGAAATTTTCTAGGACTTAAGGTAGTTTCTTTCAGTCCCAGGGATAAAACTCATGGTCTAGATTTATCCATCCCTTTTCATTTCTTGGATTGGGTAAGGAAGCCTTACTTCTCTGTTCCTAACCTTTGGGATCCCAAAGAATGAATAGAGATGCTCAGTAAATGTCTCTTAAATGGATATAATAATAGATGTTCCTTAAGTGTTTCTCCCCGTTCCTCGTATCATTTAACACAACCATGCAGCATAGCTTCTGTGTGGTGAATGCCACTGTACAGGCGCTCTCATTCTGGTTGGGACTTGCTATCACATGGTCAACCAAGCTAACAGCAAGGATTATTTTTTTCTATAAAATAGAACTTAAGTGAAGCACATAAGTACAAATGTAAAAGAACATTCTGTTTAACTAAGAGACACAACCTAAAGCAAGGACTAAAGAAATTCATGTGTCTGGGTGTGATTAAGAGTCTCGCTAACATTTAGCTGTTCTCATTGTAATCCAAACCCATTATTCCCCTGGGCTCCAGTCGATTCCAGCTTCAATATGGAGCCTACCAGGGCTTGTACTGTTGAAGCTCTTTGAGGATGTCCCTTGTGTCTTTCATTTCTCTCTAGCAACAGCGATATTTACATGCTGTCCTTCAGTTTAGTAGGGGAAGGAAGCCTATTGGCCATTCCAAGAATGAAGATATGTTTGCTTTCCCAAGGGTATTACTCTCATCTAAACTAAAGTCAAAAGATGATACCACTAAACCAAATGGAAAAAGAATTTCACTGCCACTTTTCAAATGCTTACAACTTCCTTGTATGTGCTCTAGATTCATTCTGCCTTATAAGTAAAATGAAGATTTCTCTCTTTCCTCAAAACCTGGCTAAAACAAACAAACAAAAAAACTCAGATATTATATTACATAGCACCAAAGTAGAAATATGAGATTATTTTTCACTGAATCATACTTACGGTGCAAATTATCTATCAGAGTAATTTAGTAACTTTTAAAAATCTTAAACATAGCTCCCTGTAAGGGTATTCAAAACCTATCCTAATAAGCTCTTCCTAAGAAAGTGACAGCAAAATTGCCCAAAATGTTGCCTGCTGAGTTCTGAGGAAGTTGACAGTGAATGTTTCTCAGTTTGGAATGTGCTTCACTCTAGGCGCTGCCCCATGTGCAGACTTGGCTGCGAGGGACTTGGACAGGCTTTAGAAGCTTCTCCAACTACTCAGAATTGGAAGTCTTAGTGGGATAGCTGGGGCTGGGAGTGGTGAGAAGAGGAAACAGAAACCTTAGTTAATTTCATGCTCCTCTAGCTTGCCTCTTGTACACTAGGCACAGCTCAGAGATGCTCTGGCAGGAGTGGGAGGCAGCTGGATAGATTAATAAAGCCCTTTTGTTCCTGCCATTCTCTGACAGACCATATTTGGGGTGACAGATGCAAATGGGTAGGCATGACTTCAGACTGGTCCAGAATGGTCTTAATATCCTAAAGCTTATTCATGGTTACAAAGCTTCATGTTTTAATTGCATGGAATTTTTAGACAGAAGTGGGTGGAATTTCATCGTTGGGATGTTTTAAGGAGAACTTCACACCTCCTCCCCTCAGTAAAATACTGAACTTGCATTTTTATATGTAATAGTAAATTTCTTACATCCTTCCCTTCTTCCTTCTTTAAAGAAAGATTGTCATTAAGAATATCATTGAGGGTTGGTAGAGTGCTTGCCTTGTAAGCACAAGGCCCTGGGTTCAAGTTCAATCCCTAGCACTGCAAAAGAAAAAAAAAAAAAAGAATATCATCTAGGGGCTGGGGATGTAGCTTAGTGGTAGAGCACTTGCCTAGAGAGGCCCTGGGTTCTACTCCATTACTATTAAAAAAAAAAGAAACCGTGGGAAATAACAAAATGTCTCAAAATCTATTTTTATGTGTTGTTTAAAGGTGACCAAGGATGATATAGAAAACTTCAGCATTAAAAATAATATCCTGTGTAATCCAAAAGGGAAATTAGTTGTTCACTTTGAAAGTTTTCTCTAGCACAAACACTAAAATAATGAGTAATCTGGGTCTCTTAAGGAAATGTAATCTGTCACCTGCTGCTTCCAGGTGTAAAAAGTCACTCTCCCTGCCCTAGCTTTTAACTCCATCTCTTGAGACTTATAAGAAGGACATTTTCCCAGCAATTAGAAACAAGCTATTATTTTACTAGACACCAATTTCTACCATTGTTAAGTCATTCAAAATTGGCCCATTTCCCTAATAAGTGAAACTACCATTGCTATTAAAAAATAATAATAGTAACAGGCAATCTGTAGTGCAAAGAATGTTGATGCTGATGGTGCCATGTCTTATAGCCCTCCAGGACCTGTATATGTGACAAAGCACCTGTTCACACCCAGATACAGAGACCAGTCTCCTCCTGGATGGGTTTTGAGAAATTCAGAGCTCATCTAGGGACAGTGAAATATATCAGTAATTTTACTCTTAAGCATGATAGCAGATTTGAAAGTCGGTGTACTATAAATCATTTAAATTCATTTTCTAAAATGTTCCACATTATTATATAAACATTTAAAGTTGAAAAGAACAAATCAATTGTAGTGAGCAATCCCTTAAAACTGAGCATTGACTCAGAATGCCATTTTACAGACTTGGCTTGTTGAAATTCACCTTCTTCCATGTCCTTATGTCTTCTAGCCATGAAGGGGGAACAGAGACTCTGCCACTCCAAGCTCCACTTCAACCTCATCCATAAAGTTCATCATATCTTCATCTTTTATTAGCATTCAAGAGTAGTAGCATATGTGGCCCATGCTGTGAACAATGTTAGCGATATAGATTTTATTAAAGATTTAGCCCCCCACACACAGATATGCTGAATCATAGCTATATTTAAAGTAGGGTCACATAAGACTGAAATGAAACCTGCTTTTAAGAATTGGAGGTATATGCCAGAGCTTTTGATGGGGTTAGGGAAATAGGAATTGGGATGCAAGAGACAGAGAATCAAAAACTGAATGGGAGAGAAAATCAAATAAGAAAAAACATAAGTACATTATCTTCCCTTGAATGGTAGCATAAAAAAAGATTTAGCCGGGCACAGTGGCGCATGCCTGTAATCCCAGCAACTAGGGAGACTGAGGCAGGAGGATCGAGAGTTCAAAGCCAGCCTCAGCAACTTAGCGAGGCCCTAAGCAACTCAGACCTGTCTCTAAATAAAATACAAAACAGGGCTGGGGATCTGGCTTAGTGACCAAGTGCCCCTGAGCTCAATCCCCGGTTCCAAAAAAAAACAAAAACAAAAACAAAAAAAGATTTAAAGACACTAAAATGTTCTTGGAGAATCTCCTAGAGGGAAAAAAATTTTTGAAACTTTCCAAAAGATATATTTATGAACAAGTCACCCAAAAATGAACTTTAAGAAACATCTATCGTTAACTCTCAAAATATATCTAAAATGAGGTTTAAGACATTACCCCAATAGTTTAACTTTAAAAATACATCTCCTAAACAAAACAAAAGGGAAATTATCAGATAGTATTTAAGATACCCACAGTGAATTCTAGCAGCTATTCATAACTTGTTGGAGTTTATGTGTTTGTAATCCTTTCCTCTCAGGTTCTCTGAGTCCATAAAGGGAAATGACTGCTTTACTGATTGCTTCTCATTTTCTCCCTTGCTCTCTCTGAACTGGATCATTAATTTTGTGCTTTTAGTGACTGTGCATGTTGATGCATTTCCTAGAGAACTGTTGATGAATACTGATCATGAGAAATCTCATGATTTCTCTTCATTGGCATATTCATGTAATGCAATTTTACCTATGAGTTAAATACATGGGGAGGTTATGTAAACGTCTACTTGAGACCTAGTATATAGCAACTTCAGGCTATTATAATCTTTGCCAGGAATCATTTGCTGTTGTGCTTAAGTAAAAACAAATGTTCCAGATGTACAGATTATTTTGAATGTTACAGTTGTTAAAGAAAGACAAGATTAGGATTCTGTAGTTTCCCTTAGTGCTCTCAGGCTATCCTCCATATACTCATTCTTGTCTATATATTAAGTTATAATATTTCTATGTAGTCTTGGGCTTATTTATAGATGCATGTGATTATACATGGACATATTTATCTAGCCCTGATATGCATAGAAATAAAAATAAAATTACAGATGAACTTTAATGTGACATGTCTTTTAAAATCAGGTCTGAAGAGTATTAGAAGAATTTTTTAAATGACCACTAGACTAGACATAAAAGTTTCCAGGCCCCTCTTTGTCATGAGTTAGATAAGTCATTTAGCCTTTTAGGGTCCCCAATTTACTTATTTTAAAATTGAAAGTACAAAAATAATTGTAGACACTTAATCCTTTAAATCATAATATTAGGGCACCATATGCTGAGAAAACAGAATGATCAATATATGTATTTTATTTCTTAAACTTCACAGATTGAGAATAGGACTTCTACTTCCAGTAACAATGGCAGATAAGACACTCTGCTTGAAAACTAATTAGATCCTAAATAAAAATTTAGGGTTTGCTGCTGGATTCTCTGGATGTGGGTGAAATAATCTCCAAGTATAACCCCTTCATACTCCCACCACCACCACCCCTCCAAAAGGAAAGTAACAAGCTGAGTCAACAAGTGTTGGAGCTTAGAGCCATGAACAGATAAGTGTGCTGAGCAAGAAGCAAAGGAGAGAAAGAGTTACACTGAGGGAAGATGCCAATAGGAGTACTGTGTATTGCAGTTTGGATTCTGAGCCCATAGTCAACAGCAAGGAAAGGGAACTGAATTTGACATTTGGCATTAAGCCAGGGCCCTTAAAAGGGGCTAAAGTGGCCCCCGGTTGGTGGTCTTCCCACAAACTAGCACAAACCAAATCTCCATAGGAAAGAACCCTGTGGGATACCCCATAAGATTCCACAATGTATAAACAGGCAAATATTAGCCCACAGTGGAAGACTGAACACGAGGAAGTAAGCAATCTGTACTGAAACTGTCAGATACAGAGGAGGTATTTATGAAGTACTTAAAGAAATAAAGCATCAACTCAAAATAATGAGCAAGTGACAGAAAACTATTCAGGCATAAACAAGCAGTGGTTAAAAATAATTAAATGAACTGTCTTGATATAAAATATATGGATGTTAAAAGAAAGCCAAACATGTTAAAATGCAGATTAGCCATATTCCAAAGAGAATTAATGAATTAAAGGTTACAAGTGAATACATTCATCAGGATATAATCTAGAAAGAAAAAGGGGTGAAAATGTTAGAAGAACTTAGAATATTGAGGATGAATGAAGGTCTAACATATGTCCAATCAGAGTCACAGAAGGAGAGATGAAAGCTGACCAAGGAGTGATAATAGCTGAGAAATTTTCAGGAATACTGAGAACCTTGAATCCACAGTTTCAGAAAGTGCAACATTTCTAAGCATGGTAAATAAAAAGAAAGTTGATGATTAGCTATTACATGGTAGTGGCTCTGTAGAAAAACAAAGTTTTTAAAGCAGCCAAGAAAAAAAGAGACATCATATATACAGAAATGATCATTTCATGGACAGTAAACTGCTCAACAGTGATACTAGAAAACAGTAGGCAATGGAATAATTAAAGTGTTGAGGGTAGAAAACTATTATCTATCAAGAAAGAAAGACATTTTAAGTTAACAAAAACTGAGTTCATCTAGACTTGGACAATGGGAGCTCCAAATCTAAGGTTCACTCCTTAGAAAGGTGGTCTTCTCTGATGAAAATTCAATTAAGATAGAAGTCAGTGGCAAAAAGATATTTTAAATTTTTCCACATCTTTGGAGAGAGAATATTTAATCATTCATGGATCAATTAAGAAATCAAAAAGATTTTTTTAATTGATCTCCCTCCTCATCCTTTTTTATTGAAGGGCTGGGGATAGAACCTAGGATCTCATGCTAGCCATGGTACAATCCAGCCCTTTCCTGACACCATAGATTAGTGTGCCCTTTTAAATATTAATAGAAATTCTAGAATATGCATTTTAATTAAATATTTTTTCCACATTTGTTTTGATGCATTATAGTTGTACATACTGATGGGACTTCTTACATAGTCATACATAAATATGTGCAAGTGATATCTTAAAGCCAAATTATAATGAAAATATAATATGTCATAGCCAATATTTTTGGTGGAACGCTATCATCCATAAATGTTCACATTAGAAAGAATTCTGAACATGAACTAAGCACCAATCTTAAGTATTTAGAAAAGGATCAGAGAATAAGCATAAAGAAAATCAAAGGAGAAAATTGGTGAAAATAGCAGAATTCTACAAGTGGACAACAAAACTACAATAGGAAGATGAATAAAAATAAAAATTAGGGGTTGGGATTGTAGCTCAGTGGTAGAGCACTCACCTAGCATGTGTGAGGCACTGGGTTCAATCATTAGCACCACATAAAAATAAAGAAATTAAAATACAACTAAAAAAATTTTTTAAGAAACATAAAAATTAGCTTTTTAAATAACTAATAAAATAGGCTATTCTTGGATAAGACATGTTGAGAAAAAAGTACAAATAATATAAAAACTAACAAGGGAACATAAAAATAGAACACGGATTAAAGAGTATACTATGAGAAATATCATACCAATAAATTTGAAAACCTAGGTAAAATTAAATAAATTATGAAACTGTAACATATCAAAACTAAGTTAAAATTTTAAAAATTCAAGGAGTCCTGCAATATTAAGACAATTGAGTTAATACTTTAAAATCTTCCATAGGAGCCAGGCATGGTGGCACACACTTGCAATCCCAGTGGCTCAGGAGGTTGAGGCAGGAAGATCATGAATTCAAAGCCAACCTCAGCAATTTGATAAGTCCCTAAGCAGCTTAGCAGATGCTGTCTCAAAATAAAATATAAAAAGGGCTGGGGATGTGACTCAGTGGTTAAATGTCCCTAGGTTCAGTCCTCAGTACAAAAAAAAAAAAAAATCTTCCTGTAGGAAAGAGCAGGATCATAGAATTTTATGGATGAAATTACTAAGCATTCAACAGTTAATTTCTATCTTTTACAGACTTACATGGCAAATAGAAAAAGAAAAAAGTAATAATTTCTTAAATCACTCTGCTTTACCTGCACACCAAAAATAAGTAAGTGCAATTGGAGAAAAGAAATGATAGGCCAGTTGTCACTCAAGAACCCAAACAATTACCAAATAGAAACCTGACTTAAAACTTTTAAGTCCTGTCAAATTACCCTCTTAGGACAAATGCAGCAGATAGATAGCATTCATTTGAAAATGTGAAGAAATCTATATTTAGGAGCCTTTCTTAGAATAAAAATAAATTTAAAACTTTTGGGTAACAAAATCTAGAAATCAAGTGAATGATGAATTAGAGCACAGTGCGGGAGAAGCCAGGGTACAAAAAGTTCTGAGGGTGAGCACTGAATCCTTTAAAATAGAACTAGACCCCCAAATGATCCAGTTATCCCACTCCTGGGTATTTTCCTAGAGGATCTAAAATTGGTATACTACAGCAACAAAGCCACATCAATGTTTGTAACAGCACGATTCACAATAGCTATGGAAGCAACCCCAGATACCTCTCAATAGATGAATGGATTCAGATATTATCACACACACACAATGGAGTTCTACTCAGCCATTAAAAAGAATGAAAATGGCATTTTCTGGTAAATGAGTGGAAATGGAGACTACCATGCTAAGTGAAATTTGCCGAATTCCAAAACTCAAAGGTTGAGTGTTTTCTCTCAGAAGTAGAAGCTAGAGTAAAATAAAGGAAAGGGAGATGGAAGGATGATATTACATAAGGAACCAATCAAATACAAATTAATAGACAAGCAAAAGGAAGTCTAGTAGAGTAGAGGAAGGAGAAAGGGAGACCGGAGGAAGGACAAGAGGGAAAATGGGGAAGAAAAAGAGATAATCATGAACTGAAATCAGTTTCTGTGCATGTATGAGTTTGTTGTTTGGAATGAACCCAACTACTATGTATAACCATAAAGCTCTAATTAAAAAAATAAGATGAGGAATAAACAAGTGTTTCAATTATGTTGTCAGAACAAGTTGTAAATGTTAAAAACCGAGACATTATAGAAAATAATGTAACTATCAAGAAATGGAGCCGAAAGGGGAAGAGAGGTGGAAGAAAGTGAAATGTTGTATTTTTCTCTCAAATATTTTGTAAAGAAGCAGACAGATATTATGCAAAATTGAAACATAATTTTTTTGGTGGTGTTGGGGATCAAACCAAAGGACTTGCACATGCAGGAAACATAATTTTAAAAATAGATTGTGTGCTCACTCTGACAACAAATATATTAAAAAAAGGAATGGAGATAATATGTACATGTGATGTGAAAAAATTTTAACATTGGCTACTGTATATGTATTTTTATTCTAATAAGGGTTTTTATTCCAGGTTGAATTTTATTTGAAAAAATATATTGTATCTTCCTGAATGTTCGTCCCTGGGGGAGCTGTTTACACTACAGGTGGACATGTTTTTGATGTTGGATCTGGCATGTGCACTGTAAGATGTCTGGCACCTCAGGGAACTGCTAGGATCTTTGTACCTCTGACACCATTCTTGACACCAAGAATGCCCACACATTTTTCAAGCACAGCTGACTTAGGAATTGGCCCTGCCTTGAATTGAGAACCACTGCTCTAATGTCTTAAATGTTTTTTGTATCTTTTATCTTCAATTTAGAGCAATGTTAAAGAATTAAAATCCCTTGATTTAAAATCTCAAAAGGGAATTATTTACTTGAAATTCATTTGGGTTCCTTCTCTTCTAGTAAATGAAAAAAATAAATGTACTACATAACCCTTTTTACATAATGCAGCCATTTTGATTAACAAAATTATTTGTTGAAATGGGGAAGCTGAAAAAATTTACCTACTTTCTACACTTTTTATTGTGGTAACATATACACAACAGTCTTTAGCATTTTGACCATTTTAAACGTCCAGTTCAGTGACATAAATGACATTTACACTGTTGTGCAACCATCGCCATTTTCCATCTCCAGAACTTTACACCTTCCCTACCACATATTTTATTTTAGTATAATACATAGCATTATATTTAATATACACATATGTTAATATAATTAATTATATTTAATTTAATATATCCATTACCTGAAATATATTTTAATGTTATATTAATATGAATATTTATATCAAATAGTATTATATAGTATGTAAGATATCTTTATATAACATGGTATTAAAATCACTATAATATAAACATTTAAATGACATTTTATTTTTATACATCATTATATAATATTTATATTATACATATGTATATTCTTCTGCCATCTTCGCCATTTTCCAGTCGTTTAATTTGAGGTCAGTATCTTTTCTTTAAGAGGCGTCACCTGATTGGAATTCCCCCTGGCCAACCCCTAACCAACTTTTTTGCATGAACTATAGCAATAATGCACTCTCTACGATTTCCAGTTTCAGTTTCTTTAAAATGAAACAAGAACTGAAAGACACTTGGGAAGAAATTTAAGTTCAGAATCCTAGATTCCCCTTCCCTCCCCTCCCAATATTTTATCATTGTCATATTTACACCTATATGAAAAAAAAAATCTTGAACCACTGTTTATCCAATCTAACACATCCAATGTAGTTTTAATGGAAACAAAACTTACTTCTTTTGCATTTGCATTTTATTTGTTTTCATAACATGTAACTGTTACATAATTGAAAACTAATTTATGTAATTGAAAAAGTTGGGATTCAATTACAGCTGAGTTGTGCAAAGCATCTAGCTGAACTGATAGGGACAAAAGTGTGGGGACATCCAGAGAGCTGTCTGCTTGCTGTGAGCATTTGAAATGAAGGGTGTCACTTACAAAACGATCTGACAGGTTGAATATTATAGTAAACCAATGAACTAAAAATAGCATGTATATCTGTGAAGATTAATTTGATGTGACAACTTGACTAGGCCACAGGGTGCCCAGACATTTGATCAAACATTATCCTGGTGTGTCAGTGAGGGCATTTCTTAGTGACGTGGAGAGTGAGTACAGCAAATTGCCTTCCTTAATACGGGTGGGCCTCACCCAGTCAATTGAAGACATGAGTAGGAAAAACAAAACAAAACACTGAGTAAGGGGGAATTCCTCCTGCCTGGTTCTTTGAGCTGTGACTTTTTTTTCTGGCCTCCATCAGCTGTCAAACTGAAATGTACTTTAGCTTCTCTGGGTCTCCAGCTAGCCCACTACACATCTTGCTACTTCTCCACCTTCTTAACCCTGTGAGCCAGTTCCTTATAATAAATTTCTCTCACCTCCTCACACTTCTCTTTCTCTCTAATTATAAAATAGTCTTGATATCGTATATAATAAAACAATATTACATATGTAATATAAGGTGTTAACAACAGAGGAAGGTAAATGAAGGGCATATTAAACCACTTTATATTATCTTTGCAACATTTCTGTAAACCTAATCTTATTCCAGAATAAAACTATGTTTTAAAAGATAGCATATACTATACAACCCTCTTTCTGAAACCATTTCTAATTATCATTTGTTTGTATTTATGTACTCGGTTCATCAAATGTTTATAATATTTCCTTTGGAAATTATTTACTTCCTTCTTTGTTTTATATTGCTTGCGTTTCATTTTTTTGTTTGTTTATTTTTAAAAAATGAAAATTTTATCAAACCAATGAAGTCATTTTTAAAAAAAATATTGTGGCACAAGGTGACTTTTAAAAATCATCCAAATTCCAAAATCACCCTGGTGTTTGATTTGATGTTAGTTTTTTAGTAGCTCGGTCTCACTTGTGACTCCCCTTATAGACCCAAAGATGATTTTAGGATGAAGCTCCAAAAATAACTCTATGCCATTAGACTATAAAAATGACCATCTTGTGTTAGTGTAAGAATGCGTTGTTTCTGACTGTCCTGGTTCCTTCAGGCTGCTATAATTGAATGTCAAAAGTAGGTGGTTTTTAAACATTAGAAATTTATTCATCCTAGTTCTGATTGCTGGTCCAAGACCAGCAGATTCAGGGGCTGGTGAGAATCCCTTCCTGATCCATAGATGACCTCACATCGTAGAAGAGCCAAGGGAGCTTTCTGGGCTCTCTTCTAAAAGAAGACTAATCCCACTCATGAAGACCCCAATCTCATGACCTGATTACCTCCCTTCTCTGAATCCCAACACATTGGGGGTTAAGATTTCAATATATTAAAGGGAGATGGGGTCACAAACCTTTAGTCTATCACACTGATTCATATATAGCTGAATGCTTTATTCTGTGTGTTACTCTTGCTTTTTGATAGCTGTAAGTATCATAAGGAAAGGAAAAGCTTTTGGTTATAGTTCTCCAGTTCTGTCCAGTGTAACACTGAGGGACTAAAGAACTGTCAGAGTTTATATTTCCAAATCAAAGCAGAGCTTGCCATTGAATAATTACAGGGATTAAAAGAACAGATTCCTAAACATTCTAGTATAAATTTTTAAAAACCTAATACTTACTCTCTTTATCCTCTTATTCTTTTTTGTTGTTGTTCTCTCTTGACATACAACTTCTCCTCTTTGACTTTGTTTTAAATTCTCAAGGGAGCCATATCTTGTCTTTTTTCACTCCTAGACTATGAACTTGCACTTAAGGAAAGGATCATCTTCATTTCTGTGTCCATGTCACCTGACAGAGCTCTCACCTATCAATTAGGGAGAGGTGTATGCCTGTCTTGACTAGAGGCGTGGCTGTGACTAGAGCTTAGCTACAGTTGCAAGTGGAACTTCTGGGATCTTCTAGTTCTTCCTACTCCAAACAGTTCTTCCTTTTGTCTTCCCTATTTTTTTTCTTGCTTAGCCCTTTTTCTGCTTGTAATATAGCTAAGGAATGTGCACATTCTAGGATCATTCTGTTCTTTGCATGAGGCCAGGTCTTCCCTTTTTGTTTCTAGAAAGGAATAATCCATACCAATTCTCCAATTTGGGCATCATAGTCACTTGGATGACTTTTTAAAACAGACTGCTGGCCCCTTTCCCTTGCATTTCTCATTCAATGAGTCTGGAATGAGTCTGGAGGATATGAATTTCTAGCAAGTTCCCAGATGATGCTGCTGATGTTGGTTCTGATGCTGCTGGTCCAGAGACCACACTTCGTGAATCACTGACCAATACACTACAGAAGCACTGGCTGGCTGACTCATCTCCTGTACAAGGGAGAATAAAAGACATACTGATATTCAATGTCTAGAACTTAGCCATACAATAAAAATAATAGAATGAATATGCATATTTGTTTTAAACCCAAAGTACAAAAGACCCTTTTTCTTATATTCAGATCATTTTCATAGACCATAAGTAAAACTAAAACTGCTAAAGGAGAGAAAACTACTGATATTCTATCAGAGTATATAAAAAGGTTAATTACGGCATGCACATCTTAAAGATCCCCTTGCTGTGTGAGCCATCTCCAGAAATACTTGCCATACGACTGAAATAGAAATGATTATATGAGTAAATTATCACCCACACTCCTTGCCTGCATTATTTCATACCGCAAGTCTTTTCTCTTTTCAAGGAATAATGGTTTTACATTTTACTTTGTGATGGCACTCTAATTGCTAAATATAATAGGAGCATTATGCTACAAAGTTAAAAGATTCCAAGTGAAAAGATAAGTCAAATATAGTAATCTCATCCAGCCAATAATTCTTTAAAGCGTGCTCTTCTTTTCTTTTCCAGCTGTCCCGCAATTGTTACTCTCACAGAATCAAATGAAACTGAATACCTCAGTGAAGAAAAGCTGATAGGGACCCTACAATTTTTCTAGTCTTAAGGAATACCTAGGAAATACTGGTCAAATCTTTCATTCCGTGTTTTTATCAATAAAATTTTATTGAAAAATAGACATGCCCATATTAATTAGGAAATAGCCATGCCCATTTTTTGGCCTATTGTGTGGCTGTGTTTACACTATAATGGTAGTGAAATGGTTGCAACACACCATGTGATCCAAAGCCAAAAACATTTACTATCTTGCCCTTTATCAAAAAATGCTGACCCCTTCTCTAGTTCAACCTACTCACTTGGCAGGTAAGAAACCTATCCTGAGAAAGAAAGATACAGCTCTGGTTCAAGTGTTCAAACAGAAACAGGATGGAGAAGGCCAGGCATCATCCTCACCAACGCCTGAATGAGGTTTGGTCCCCCAAGAGAGTCAGAGCTGCCTTTCCTGTATTAGTAAAAAAGGGGACATTGGTCTAAGCTTATATCTCATTGCGCTTTTCAAGGAGCCCCTCAAAATGACAACCCTCCCCCCAAAAGCAGTGAGATAGAAGTGTGCTTTGATGTTAGTCCAAAATGTACCAAGCACATTATTAGTAGCTGAACATTTGAGGCTTGTTTCTAATAATAAAAAAATCCATTTTCATGATTAGAAAATCATTAGATGATCTTATCTTTCAGAAAAGATACTAACATTGTGCCATGTAGCTTTCTCAAGAGTATCCAAAGCCTGCAAGAGAATGTGCCTGGTGGAGTGAATTCTTATTTTCTCAAGTTGTAGTCACCAAACTGGCAAAAGCATATGAGCATATGTGTACATGTATAAGTAAACATAAGTATTTTTACATAATTCATATATCTGTGTCTAAAATAATATTATATACAGTAATGTGGGGTGTCCCCCAATGTCTTATTTACATGTTAAGGAAAATATATCTGTTCTGCAAACAAGAACCCAAATTCTGTGGTTTCAGGTGAGTGTACAGAGAACAGACTTATACAATGAATTGAAAAGGAGTAATTTTCATGAAAGGATCATTATTTTATGTGTTTATTCATTGGCCCTTTAATGTGTATCTCCTGTGTGCCAGGAACCCACTGTGCTGAGACAGATACACACAAAGAGGCAAGAGGATCTCACAGCATGACAGGGGAGGTCATCATGTAAAGATACCTTATTCTTATTTAGCTGTCCCTCTTCTGCCTTCCATTGGCATACATCTAATAAGAACTCTTCTCTCTGCCTGGCATTTAATAAGTATTCAGTAAATTTATGAATGATGAGTGTGTGAATGAGTGGGTGAGTGAGTGAGTGAGTGAGTGAATGAATGAATATACAAAAAGCAGAGGTATGAACCACTTTGACCTGTTCAGAGAACTCCTTATATGTCTGGAAGAAAGGATTTGGGAAAAAGGGCCAGACATACTGGGAGAAGACACTAGGGGGGTGGGTAACAATTATGGAGTAACTTCCAGGCATGGTGGCACACACCTGTAATCCCCGCAGCTCAGGAGGCTGAGGCAGGAGGATCACAAGTTCAAAGCCAGCCTCAGCAACTAAGGGAGGCCCTGTCTCAAAAAATAAAAAGGGATGAGGCTGTGGCTCAGTAGTTAAGTGCCTCTGAGTTCAAACCGTGGTATAAAAAAAATAGAAAAATTATAAAGTACCTTGTGTACCACCCTGGATATTTGTTTGCAATAATTATTTCAGCAATTCCATGTGTCAGTCCTGTGATAGGCTCTGAAGATACGAGATTTGGTTCCTGCTCTATGGACCTTACAGTTCTCACTGAAGCAATACACAGGAAATATTCAAAAACTGCTAGGCATTGTCATTATTGGAGAAAAGTAATTGAAAATGTAATGAAGAACTACAGAAGATGAGGAGAACCAGAGAGGAATGGAGGGTAGCCAACAAGACTTGCAGATTCCAGGAAAGTCTGTCTAGTGGAAGAGTGGGTGACACTGAGGCTGGAGAGGAGACTCAGGTCATAGAGGGTCTTATGCATCATTGTAAAATTTGGGGCTCTGCCCTCAAGTCAGTGGGAACCACCTAAGGTATTAATTTGGGGAATGACAAAATCAGATTCTTGTTTTTTGCAAGATGAAGAGACATGGATGAAGTCAAGAGATTACAGAAATTGATAAACAAGGATTGTTGATTGATTGACAATACGTGTGAGGGAAAGAAAGGTATGTCTCCCAGATTTCTGGATTGAGCCACTGAATGAAATGTGTCATTTACTCATATAAGAACATGAGTTGAACAGCAGTGTTTCAAGAGCAAAGATAAGAACAGTTGAAGTTGAGGCATCAGAAGAGATGGCTATGGAGCTCAGAATATAAGTGGACATGGAACCTGGGCATGGACAAGATCACAAAAGAAATGTATAATGTGAGAAAACAACCAGGATGGAACTTTTTGGGTAGAAGAGGAATCCAGAGAATACTGAGTCAGCATGAGTGGTCAAAGCGACTTGTTAAAAATAGGAGATGGTGATGTCATAGAAACAAGAGGACAGGGAAGAGGAAGGAAGAGAAAGGAGGACTTGGCCAATATTGTCAAATGTGTCTTTGTTTTTTAATAAGGATTGGAAATGATCCACTGGATGTGGCAATTAGGAAAGCTCTGATCAGAGTCATCTAAAACTCTCCTCTTGAACTTGCTTGTTTCTGAAGATTCCACCCCATATTATAGCAAACATTATACCAAATTCCACATCAAATTGTTTCATAAAAGATGTAAGGTATTAAAATTTTTCCCTTTGAAACTATTACTGAATTTTTCTAGGTTGTGTGTGTTTGTGAAATTAAGCCCATTCATTTTTCTTTAGATCCCAACCATTCTATAGGTTCTTGAAAACTCTGAGGACCTAGGCTTTTCTCAATAGTAACCACATTCAAAGAAAGCTACCATGAGTTATGGAGTAGAGGAATGATGAAGCAGACAGTAAGTATGGACTTCCTTTTTCACAGACATAACTAGGAAAGAACAGAAAGAGAAAGAGAGAGAGAGGCCAAGAGTGCTGCAAAGTCAAGGGAATGTTTAAAGTATTTAAAATCATGGCTTTTTTTCCACGGATTGGAAAAAAATAGCAAGAAGCAAACACCAAAAGCAGGTTGATGATGCAGGAGAGAGAAGAAATATTTGTTTAAAATGCTACTTGAGGAGGTAAGCAAATAAGAAGGGATCCAGGGCTGGGGGTGTAGATCAGTGGTAGAGTACATACCTAGCATGTAGAAGATCCTGGGGTTAATTTCAGCAACCCCCCAAAAAGATAAAAGGGATTTACATACAAGTAGAATTACCTTCTTTGAAGTCCTTCTCTGTGTCTAGATGAAAGAGAGGAGGACAGGTAGTAGAATGATGTTCACCCTATAGCTATTGTTAATGATGAAATGTTAAAATCAAGACTTCATCAAGTAACTCCAACCCTACTGTTCAGCACTGTTCTTCTAAAGATCAGGGACTACAGTGATGGCAATGGGATTACTCTTACAACAGTTAACAACTCCATAGTTCATAAATAATCCCAAACTACCCTGTGATGAAGAGTGCTATATAGATGCCTATTGGGAGTTTGGGAATCAGATGCCTGATTCTTTTATGAGCCAAGAAGAAGCAAGTAGTCTCTGGGAGTAAAATGCCCACCTATGTCAAGCGAATTGATTTGTCAGAAGCACCATCTGGTAGATGAGTTGATTTACACAGAGGAGGCAGGAGGTATATGGAAAATGCATTAACTCTTTGGAGCCACTGGGGCAGCATTAGTAAATGATTGCTACAGTACTAAATGGTTCCTCTAATGGCCCCAAAGTGTAAATGCATCCCCCAAAGAGTCTCAGATGGCCCCAGGTGGTCATTTGCCCTCTGAGACTCAGGATGATTACAAGTGCTTTTCAAGAGCTAGGTCAGTGGCCCAATTCCCACTTTACAGATAAGGAAACTGAAGCATATTCTAGGCCACTTGGTGTCAGTTAATAACAGAGCTTACATTAGATATTAGCCAGATAATGCAGCTAGCTAATAATTAGCATTGCTGCTCTGATACCTGTAAGAATTCTAGTGATCATGTCAGTAAATGTGTGTCCTTCAAAATGTGATCATTCATAGTAAAATAATCCACGTTTATTCCCATAAAATGGGAATTATTCCCATTTGGTTGCAAAATGATCGACTAGAATGTTCTTTTACAAAAACATGATTTTAGTTGTGCTTTTTGATGTTGTTAGATTATTGTTGTAGAAATAGAAATGAAAACTTGAGTTGTTAAGGAGGAAGGAAGCCTCATCCTAATGGATGTTAGGAGTGTATCTCAGGTTTTGTGTGTTTATCAGGCTTATACATTACATTGGATCATCTTTGGAGGTGGTGTTCAATAAGACATGAGTGTTTCTGAGCTAAAAGGGACATGCAGATCCTCTACACAAGGGTGCTTATTTTACAAGTGAAAACACTGACCCCACAGAGGCCCCTCCAGGTCTTTTGCCTTAAGTTTAGGAAGTAAGAAAGCTCTGTTACCTGAAAGCAACATGGAAAATAGGGGGTTGAGGCTTGGCTCAGTGGTAGAGCACTTGCCTAGCAGATGAGAGGCCCTGGGTTCAATCCTCAGCACCAAATAAAAAGATAAATAAATAAAATAAAGGTACAGTGTCCATCTACAATAAAAAAAAAAATAAGAAAAGAAAAAAGAAAATAGGTCAGGGGCTCCTAGAACTTTGAGTCTGGAGAGGGAGAAAGATAGCACCATGCCTGGTCATTATTATTACTCAGGTTTATGTTAATAAAAGGCCACCAATTCTTGTAAAACATACAGTTACTAGTTTTATCCCCTTTAAAAAGAAAAGACATGTAGAAAAAAAAGAAAAAAAGAAAAAAAATAGTTATCAAATGGTAAGCATGTAAAACTAGAAGCAGAATTCTGTTCCAGGACTTATCCACTTCTAATCCTCAAAGCTTACTTGCATGACTGATAGCTTCTAGGAATTTTGTAAGTAGATGTGTAATTATGAACTTCTCTAGAAAGAAAAATAAAATCTGCAATAATCAAATTGTATTCCATAAGTACAATTAAATCTTGATATGTTTCATCATGCATCCTTGTACATTATGAGTGTGTTATTATAATGCTTACATGGAAGTGATGGTCTGTGTAATTCTTGCATAAAATGGTGGTTTTTTTGGTCAGTGGATCAAAAATCAGGGCAGCTCAGTGTTCTGAGATTGCATGGAACAGGACATTGATTTTGTTTGTTTTGTTTTGTCTCGTGTGTGGTGATTAAATTTAGGACATAGGTGCCAAAATAGTCCATTTTGATCAACATTGAGGCTTTCCCTGTTGAAATCTTGGCTGAGTTCAGTGAGTTTTGCACACACAGAAAAAGCAAATTTGAATACAGGTAGAAGGGAAACCTGTAATGGAAATTTATCTTTCATGCCTAAATGAGAGACACATGTGATTATTAATCAAAAGAAGGATATGGGTTAAACAATTATAATTGCATTCAACTCAGGGAGTTTAGGACTTCTCAAATACTTTTGAATTAAGAATAGCTATCAATGAGTTTATTCATTAAAAATAATCCCTTGGATTTATATTTTCTCTTACCTATTACAAAGTTCTTTCACTTATTAAGGCCTTGTTTGATGTTCACAGCAAGTGTGAGGTGGGTAGGGAAAGTACTATTTGCCCATTTAACAGATGAGCACGTTGAAGCTGGGAATGGTCCAGAGCACTTTTTATAGATAACACTGCTTGTAAGTACCATTAACAGACCACTTATAATGAATAATCACTGCTTTGCTCAAGTAAGGGCCAGGCCTTCAAAAGTGACTGTCATTTAATATAAGAAGTATGCCACTGACATACCTTTATGAAATTCAAACAGACTATCTTATTTTTAGCTATTAATTAATGACATACCTTTATGAAATTCAAACAGATTATCTTATTTTTAGCTATTAAGATTGCAATAAATTAAGAAGAGCACAGATTAAACATATGTTTTCAGTTGATTGTTGGAATACAAAGAGTGCCATAATTAATGAATTTGTTAATGGTTCTTCCCACTTTGCTCAGTGCCCAGTTGTCAATGCCAGTGAATTTTGGACTTGGTCCATAACATTTATCTGTTTCTCCAAAAGCTAGTTTCTTTCATATTCCAGCTAAGGATACCAAATAGCACAGTGCACTTTTGCCAGCCTGATGGTAGTTATGAATACCTCCACACTGGTGCTCCCTAAGAATTGTAAAATATTCTTTATGTGCCAGCTGCCGTGCTCCTTTGATCCCCCAATTTGCATATGGTACGTTACTGAACAAGGAGTTTTCCTTTCTGTTTCACCAAATGCGGGTGTGTAGTCATTCTAGGAGCATTCTCAAGATCAGCCATATAAATTGCCTCCCAGGTCCAAAGTCTGAAAAAATAGTTTTCCATTAAAACAATTTTTAAAACCTACAATGTTTGTACTTCACTTTTTTTCAGTCTTCTAAAAGTCTTCTTTCTGCCAGTAGCAACCTCACAAATGACATCATTTGTGGGAAGGGTTGGCAATTATGTTTCTAGCCTGTATAGGCTAGAAAATGGGAAAAAAAATCTTCCAAAGCCATAAATAAATAATGAAACGTATTGGTTCACTTTGCTTTCTGAAAAATACCAGCAAATTTATTTTTTTTATATTTACTTTTAAAATCTTCCCAGATACTTAGAAATTTATGGACTCTTATCTTCTCATGCATTATTTTTCTCCTGCAGCCATTTTCTATAAAATGTACTTGTTTCACACCAACAACACCAAACTAAAAAGTGTGTTTTTCTTCCTCAGTCACATTTATGTTCACAGAAGTTAACTGGGGTAAAAGAAAGATACTATGCACTCTTAGACTTCACAGAAAATCTGGACCTATTAAAATACTAAGTATCTTAAGTCTTAATTCTGTATGGTTGTAACCAGAAGTCCTAAAGATATATGAAAGATCAAATAGTTATCCTATGTGCAAATTAGATTCCAATAGTAACAGATTACTTACCCTATGCCTGTTAAAGTATCAAAAATCATATTACATCTAACATAAAGGAAAATATTTGATTTTCACATTTTTCATTGTTCAGATTTCACCATCAAATATAAGATGATTTAACATTGTTTCTCAATAAATGTAAAATAAATTTTATTGATACAAATTAGTACTTTACTTCAAATTCTCAAAAGCATTAAATAAAAATATAAAGAAAGAACACACATATTTTCACCAGATAACTCCTTTCATTCTTAAGCTTTGTTTAAAGCTTTGGCCAAGTCCTTGAAAGACAAAGAAAACTTTTTTCTGCCTTTAAAAAAATTAGCTCCCAAATTAAATCTTATAATTCATTTGTGGTTGTTCAGCTTTTCGTTTTACATTTTATAGAAAGGAAAGGAAAAGGAGTATTTTCCTTTATCTCATCCTACAAATGAATCACCATAGAGCCTTAAGTTGCTAGCAATAATGCTTAGATCAGAAAGCAATGCCTTCTTTTATAATATATAGTGTTCTGTAGGCTGAGCTCGGATTGCCAGCCTCTCTGTACCTGCCCCAGTTAACTGAATGGATCACTCCTCTGGATGTTACATCAAGAGCCTGTGCTGGTAAAGTGGGGGACTCTGAGACAAATGACTTTAGGCTCATACACCCACTTTGGGCTCATACAGACTTGGGAGAAATTCTAGTTCTCATGGTCTTTTCAGAGAAAACAAAAGAAAAACCTATTTTGTTCCATAAGTTTGGGCAGTTTTTCCAAATTCTTTCATCTTAAATATGCCTTCTGATCAGCCCCCCTCTTTCTGTTGATCAGACCTTTGGGAGAAACACAAGGATTTTTGTAAAATGGATTTGTCCTTCTAGGAGACTGCATTCCAGGTATGAAATTATAACCCTGTAGCCTTTCCCAAGCCTACTAAGGCACATTCCCTCACTGTCCTTCCCTGGAGCTCACTCCCACATTCCTTTTACGCATGGGTCTTTTTCTTATCTACTTTAAATGGTGCCAACCTGCTTTCTTCAGCAAATTGTTGGTGCTAACTAAATGGTGTGATTTATAGCAATAATGATGATGATAATGAATCTTAAAACACCTAACTAATCCCAGTGAACTCTCTGTGATGTTAAGGCTGTGGAACACATGGTTGACTAACAGTGATAATGACTGAAAGTGAGGTGATAAATTACTATGCAGATTGTTGATGACTTATAATTGTCTCAAAAGGAGAACATTTCATAATAGACCAATCCCATTTAAGTAAATATACGTGTTGCAGCATTACAAACAGGACTCTGCGCACGTGTGTGTGTGTGTGTGTGTGTGTGTGTGTGTGTGTGTAGAGAGAGAGAGAGAGAGAGAGAATTTGTTTTCAATAACCAAGCAACTCAGGGACACCAAGCAACTCAGACAAACACTCCTAAGGTCAAGGGCCATGGGAGGTAAGAATTAAGGTTGTGTTTGCTCTTTCTTGAATGTTGCATTGTTCCTGGGTCTGTAAGCATAACTTTAGAGACTCCACCAATATAAACACAAAACTACCTAGTTATGAGCTGGTGTTTACATAGTCTGGATCAAAAGCACAGACACTCAGGTTCATTTGCATTTGCTTGCCAAAAATGTCCTGATTCTTTATTTAAAAAGGAGCAATAATTCATATTATGATGCCATTTATTCTCAAGGTCAGTTTATATTTACAAATTTTATTTTTAAAAGCCTTCACAGTCTTTACCACGTTGCCAGCACTTTCTTTTCTTTTGAGTTGCATTGTTCTTTTCTAAGGAACTGATTGTGTGGCAGATCGTCGGATCATTGCAGGGAGCACAGATGAAAAGCCTGTTATTCCAAAGGATTAAATTACAATTCTTAGTGAACCATTGCCAAGCTATTTTTTTCAAAACCCAGGGAGGATTGGAAATAGGAAATGTTATGCTGTGAAAAGGGGTGGGAATGGTTGAGTGGAGGAGGAAGAGTGACCATCCCAATAAGTATTATTATATTTTCTTTAAGTAACATCATGAAGCAAATAAAAGATGATAGTAAAATCTACAAACTAGCTGCATGATCAGGAATAATAAACAACTTAATTTGTAAAGAAGTAATGCTATATTGATAGATTTTTATTGAATTCTAAAAATGAGTGAGGAAAACAAATGTGGTAGCATGTCCACATTAACACACACACACACACACACACACACACACACACAATTAAGATTTCAGCTTCACTTTTGCACTTTTAGAGTTCAAGGCCTATGGGGACAGAGGAACTAAGATTTGCAGATCACTTGGCTGTGAGCTCTCTTGAGAAGGATTATGAAATGAATTAGGAGGAAAAAAATGAAAGGGAATCTCTTTCTTAGAGGAGAATTAGCACATTCCCAAAAATATGACCTGAAAGCAGAAAGAGAAATTAGTTCTGTTTGATGTTTCAAACACCAGGAAAGTATCAAATAACCTAGGAGGGGACATGATAGTAAATTTGGGAAAGAAAGCACCGTAAAGAAGCGATGTTTCAAAATTCAAATCTGAAACATATATTAATGAACTCAGAGGAAGATTCAGGATATAGGGGCCCAAGGATCTGGAGAATCTGAGGTAAGGAGAAAAACTGACAATTAGCTGTGTCCTAATTGCAACAGGGAGTCCACAGGATGCCACTGGGACTTCTGTTTGTATATAACTGTAGGAATCAGGAACAAACTCCATATGAAATGAGGCACTAAAAAGTTCAAAAACACACATTGAGGGTGTGCCATGTTTCAGGAACATAAAAGCATGATGCTTGAGGTTAAAAAGATGTTTAAAAGACAATTCTTGATCTCTAAGAGTTTGCAGTATTTTGGAAAGACAGACACACAATCAGATGACCGTAGTAAAACACTGGAGCAGATACTATAAAGATAAGTAGCACAAAGGAACCTGAAGAGCTGCAACTCACTTTGGAGAAATTAAGAAATGCCTTGAAAAGGGAGTAAGTAGTATTTGAATTGGGCCTTGAAGGATGAGTAAGAGCTCTCTAGACATAAAGAAAAGGGGTACAAAGAATAGGTGCATGCAAGTATGTAAGTTCGGGGTGCATGGGTTGGGAGAGCCAGCAGGAAATGAGATTGGACAGGGTCTTTCATATTTGCTGAGGTTTCAGCTTTAACCAGTTAAGGCCAGCTTTAAAGAAAGGGGATGACCCAATCAATTGTGCATCTCAGAAGCTCTGGTTATGAGGGGTACGAGGAGGCTCAAGTCTGCAGATAGCCGTCAGGAGGCCACTGCACTGGTGACAGATAAGACATCAAAGGACAAATTTGATATTTTGGAGATGGTATGAATAGACCATAAGCGATTAAATGTTAAGGGTGAGGGAAAAGTTGAAGGAAACTTCAGCACTTGAAGATAGTGATACCACCAACTGAGATAAAGAACTATGCAAAAGGAACACATCATTTGCAACACTGGGGGCAGGGGAGGTTGGCCCATCTGTTGTTAAAATCCTCTTTGTAAAATGAAGGACACACTACCACGCCCTATTGTGTCCTTAAAGAGACTCAGGGGTCGAAAAGCATTTGGTTGGAATTTTACTTAATTGCTTACTATTACAAAACTCTGTTATTAAAAATAAACATAAGGGCTAGGGATATAGGTTAGTTGATAGAGTGCTTGCCTGTCAAGCATAAGGCCCTGGGTTCAATCCCCAGTAAGCCCCGCCCCCCAAAAAAAAGCATAAAATATCAAATGTTAGTACCATAGAGACTGATAACACACTAACTTGTCCTACCAGGTTAACTCTCAGCACAGCCCTCAGAACACACAGTTTCTTCTCATTACTTGTCAACAGAGTAGGATCCTAAGATTATATGGCAGCTTGTTTTAAAACTCCTATTTTTACCATTTCTAAAAGCATATCTTTTTAATCAAGAAAATCTTGATACTGTGCAACCAATAAGAAATCACAGAAGTAAATTGACTGCTAAGGCTTATATAAGATGATGATTGTCAGCATGAAGGTGTAGTTCAGTGTCAGAGTGTTTGCTTAGCATGTTCAAGGCCCTGGTTCAATTCCCAGTACAGGAAACAACAACAACAACAAAAAATGATAATTGTCATCAAAGGCCCTAATTTTAACTTTTGGTATTTATCAAAACAGTCTTTTCTAATTCACTGATTTTGTATGATTGTGATAAATTTGAACTACTGAAATGTTTGCTAAAATAATGTTATTTTATATGTGCCTTCTGATATGAATTGTGATTATTCATAAGATTACTCTGAAAAGGAGTTCCACTTCTATAAATAAAAAGTTTTAAAATTCTGAAATTTGTTTCCTAGTTTGCCAAGCAAGACTTCAGTCTATTGAGTTTGCTTAAAATTCTAAAACCGTCCCTCTGCTCTCTTCACACACATGCATATTCTTCTTCCTGCTCTTGCCTTCTCCCTGTGAATTTGGGATTAGTACAAGATAATATCAGACACAATCTGGTTTGGCAGCATAATGACCAAAATGTCTCTTCTGTTTTTTATTTAGTTTGATCACAACAACATCAAAATGCCACAATGGGTGAACTGTTTAGAGAGTGGGTTTGAAAACACCTGCTTGCTGATGTTGATGTGTGTGAATTCTCATATTTACATTAACAGCAACTTCTGTTATTTTCACACTTTTATTGCAGAAACATTGGCCTGGTCAGATCCTGGCAAAATGCAGTCTAAGCAACATTTTTGTGGAGGAATAAAAATGTACATTAGTACAATTTACATTTATGTTAGTCTACTTAATCTTATATGAACAGCAATTTTTTGGCCATATGTAACTTTTTAATGTATTATTTGAACTTCATCAACAGCTTCCTGATTGGGTCTCAAGAACTAATCAGGCCCCTCACAATGATTCTCAGGGACTTAAAACATCTTGCATCCATCATAAAGAGTAAGTAGGACCATAATGACTAATCACATTAGCATAGTTTAAAAATGCAGAGCATGAATATCTTTTTTCCCAAGATTTGTAGTAAAAACATACACACAATAAGACTGAAATGATTCATTATACCACTGGCTTGTTTATATTATAAGATATTTATGTGCCCAGCAGAATGAAACCATAAAAGTGCCATTAACAAGTAGAGGGAGGAGGTTCTGTTTTTAACTAAATTACATGAATTTATGATGAATATATTTAAAAAAATCACAGGGAAGAGATACTGCTATCCTGTTATGTCCTCTTAGGACATCACAAAACCCAGTTTAATTATTCACCTTTTCAGTAATACACACTTCGCACTTTCCACTTAGGCTATTGTTAAATTTAGCAATTAATGAATCAGATTCTGCCCTTAAAGCTAAACAATGAGTTGCAGGTGGAGTCACTGCATATTATAGAGACTTAAGAAAAATTTATTCTTAGGGAAAAAAATCTCAAAACCAAAAAATACCCCTCTTTTCTTATAACCACTTACAAATTTAAAAATCTTCCACCCAAATGGGAATGAATTCACTGGTTCCCTCTCAGAAGTTTGGAATATCTGCATCAGAACTGAATTATTCTGCTAAATGTTTGTTACTGAGTGACAAAGCAAGGTGCTTCAGATGCAGTTGTAAAAAATGACAAACACAGTCCTTGCCTTCATAGGGCTTAGTAAGAAAAATAGGAAAGGAAACACACATTTAAATGGCAGCATAAGGAGTTCTGCTATGAAGGAACTAGCAAGCAAGGCCTCCAGGGGTAATGCTAGTGTAAATACCTGGAAGAAAACAGGAGCTCACCAGGTAAAAAGACATGAAGGTACTGTCAAAAGTATTCCAGGTTAAGGGAAATAGCTTACATGGAACATTTTTGATTATTGAATATTTATAAAATAAATGTTAACTGCATACAATTAAATCATAGATCCCAAGGAAGAAAAATAGCAAGAGATAAAGCTAGAAAGCATTCTGGGCTCCAGATTCATCCACTTAAATATTAAGTGCGTAGGGAGATATCAATGTCCAAGATAGACAAGTAGGACCATCAGGGAGTTTAGTTGGAGAAACAAATACAAAATAATCAACATAATAATGTCCAGTTGTAACAAATGCAAGGAAGAAAACAAACAAGGCTCTAGGAGAATAACAGGAAGAATCTGCTTTAAATGGATGAGGATGGCATCTCTGAGGAAGGGAGATTTGAAGAATGAGAAGGGTCAGGTCATGAAGGTCTGGTGAAGCTTATCAGGGAGCTGGCGCTTTATCTAGAGGCTTATCCATGTTTAAAGGTTTCAAGCAGAGGAGAGATGAAGTCAACTTGCATTTTGGATGTCGCTTTGGCTGCTCTGCAGAGTAAGGAGATGAACATGACAGCAGGCAGAGAGACCAGTTGGATGACTCTTCCAGTAATCTAGGTAAGGGATAATTGCCAAGTGCTAGAATATCTTGGTAACAGTGGTATTAGGCAGAGGGAATGTGGAAGTACTTTGGGCATCAGCACTGACCCATCAGAATGGACACTAGCCTCAGCACTGGAGCAGGACTCTGGTCTTTTCAGGGCCAGGCGGGGTAGAGCAGGAGTCTCACAGAGGTGAGTCAGCAAGGCAGGGGTTTAGGCCAGCAGTTCTTTACAACCAGTGTGGAAGCATTTCAATATTTTAGGAACAGATGAAGCTGTACCTGCCTGGGACTTACATATAATGAACCAGAGAAAATTTTGGTAATGCAAAAGGGAGCAAAGGGGAAGAGTTAGTGATTGGGTTCTGGTTTCTGCATGGGCAACCAGGTAAATTCATTTATATACTCAATAATATTTACTGAGCACTTAACATCTAGAACACCTGAGAGACTTGAACTTTAAAGTGGCATTTGTTATAAAGTAAGTAATTTGGGGGGAAAATGGGACTGAAGAAATCAGTTTGGGAGTTTTCAGCATAAAGATGTCATTTCGAACTACAAAATACATGAGGTCTCCTAGGTAGAGACAGTAGAGAGAAAAGCAACAGAACCCAGGGCAGAACCCTGCCGGAGTCCAACATCTAGTTTTTGAAGAAAAGAAGCTTCGATGGCTGAGAAGGAGTAGCTACTGCTGTTCAAAGGAAAGCAATCATGTGAGGTTGCAGAAGCTTCCAGTGGGGAATGTTCCCAGGAGGAGGGAGTGGCTGGCTGTGTCGAAAGATGTAGAGAGATTAGGAGAAAACTGAAGTCTCTAAGGGACTTAGCAACATGGAGATTGTTGGTGATCTTGATTAGGGCAATTTTAGTAGGTGGTGAGCAAAGAGGACTTATTGGCTAGCATTGAAGGTAAATGAGAAGTGGGCAAAGAGACATGGTAAGTACAAAACAACTTTTTGCAGTGATGTGCAAGTAGGAGAGCCAGTAAGTTATTCCAGGGGTCTGCAAACTGGCACATCTGGCTCTTTTTGCAAATAAAATTATATGGGAACACATCCATTCCTATTCATTTATATATTGTCCAGGATTGCTTTTGTGCTATGATGGGGTAGTTCAGTAGTGGTGAGAGACCTATGACCTCCAAAACAAAACCATTTATAGAAAAACTTTGCCAACCCCTGGATTAAGCTAAAAGATTACATGCCCTAACCCATTTTATTAACCCTGGGAAACTGAATAAATATATGCATGTATAAATGCATAAACCAAACAGATGCAATCTATTTCACCAGGCAGAAGTGCTATAGAAATTCTCTTGGGTCAGTTTACCAATTTATCAACAAAAAAGAGAACAATTGCTCTTTGCTGAGACTATGTGCCTGGTTTTAACAATACAAATACGCATATTTTATTCATGCTGACATAGCCAGTACCTGGAGCTGAGTCTGACACATGAGAGGTGTCTAATACATACTAGTTGAAGCAAGGAAGGAAAGGTGCTGGACTAGGAAGTCACCTGGGGTAAGAGGTAGGGGAATCTTCTGGGAAGGAGGGAGGGGTGGGAAAGAGAGAGTAAGTTATGTTATATACATTTATGAATATGTCACAGTGAACCGCACTATTATGTATAACTGTAAGGCACTAATAAAAACATTTAAAACATAAAACATGGTATATGCATTGTGGAAATGTCAGAGTGAAATCCACTCATTTATACAATATGAGTTACTATTTACAATAATGTTTACAAGAAAAAAAGGCAGCAGGGGATAGGGGATCTTTTTTAGATTTGAGTAGATAGCAGAGGATTCCCTGTCTAAAAGAGCTTAAATACAACCATTCCATTGAGGTTTGTGGAGACTGAACTAAATTTCATTCCTCTAGAATTAATTTGGGAGGGAGGCAGACAGGTTGGGGAAAATAGGCTAAGGCTCATGTCAAGGGTATGCTTGACATGAAAACAAAATCACAAAGAGGCAATTTGTAGCTTGGCAGCAGGAAAGCACAGTCCCAACTGCTCTTATTTGTTGTAATGAAAAAGAAAGTAGAGATGAGCTGAATTTATGTATAGCCCAAGCCAGCTTATCCCTCAGGAACAGGACCAGGAGTTGGACTGTTAAAAAGTAAGTTAAAGCAACAAATCAAAAAATGGTGTTTTCCACAATTAAACTAAAAAAATAAGTACATATCATCAGTTAACTAACCCCTTGACAAAAGGGTGAGGCCTTTTCTTCGAACACAGGGCATTACTCTTGAGTAAAGCACATCTCTGAGGTTAACTAACATTTAAGGTAGTATGGGTTTCTTTAAAGGAGAGTGAGAACTTACAGATAAGCAGTGATCTGAGCCCAAAATCCTCCTAGATTTTCCCCCCAAATCTCTTGTAACTATATCAATCATACTTTGTGATGGTTTCAACTCATTTTTATAGAAACAACCCTTTTCTTCCATTTAACCTATTTCTATAATATGTCACGAAATCACATCATGATAATAACAAAATGCAACTGCTATAAGCAGATTTAGGAAATAACAATTGCTTTTCAGGGAGCATATCAGAGCATCACCTATTAACTTTGTTCTGTGTATGGGAACATTATGATACAAAGGGAATAGAGTCTGTGATTCTGGTGAGTCCAGGAAGGGGAGGCAGGTTAAGGGGGTTTTTCATCAAGGGTGGTACAAGCATCTTACAGGCCCCAGCTGGTGCTACTTGAGTCACTGACAAGCTGCCAGCATGGCTGGGTCCCCTGAATATTGACTTGGGGCAGCTGTCCCAAGTCATCCTACTCTAGGGACCTTGGAGTATTGTGTTTTGGAAACCATGCATTAAGTACTGGCTTTAGCTTCTTCTGGAATGTATTTTGTGGAATAATAGATTATTCCTCCTAACAATGCAACTTTCAGAGAACTATAACTATGAGAAACTGGCTTTACATCTCCCATCACATATTTAGCTTTGTAAAACATACTTAAAATTCTCAAACTGCTGGATCTAGACAGAGACAGTAAAATCTCAGTAAGCATATTCTGGCAGCATGTCACCTTGTAACTAACAAAGAATACCCAAAATAGGCAGAGATCATGGAACATTAAAGTCAGAAATCAAAGCAGTGGTTAATATATTACTGTGAACTGAGACAGGGGAGCCAAATGCCTAACAGGATTTCCAACCTATTTTTTGCAAAAATTGAGTTCAGAAAAATGATCTTATTCCCTATTATTAATATTTTGAAAAATGTTTTCCAATAGTTTTGGAAATTAGGTAAATAAGATTGCCGTCTGAGAGTTAACTATCAAATCAAGAATATCACTGTTCAAAATATATATGTAATATTTTAAGAGAAGAGAGAATGTTTGTAATATGAAAACCTTATAGTATTAAATATTCTACATTGAGACATTAATGGTAGAAGTTGAAGCGGCCTGAAAGGCCTAAATGCCTTCTTTGACAGATGTGGATATTAAGACCCAGAAAGGCTACATAATTTGTTCAAGGGCCCAAGGCCAGTTACGAGCTAATCTAGCCTATAATACAAATCTCTTAGGTCCTAGTCTAATGTTTTTCCCATAACACCCTCCCTCTAATGTGGAATTTTCTGATAAGTTGAGGTCACTCCATCCTTAGTGATCTGGTTACTGTGGCTAAGTGATAGTTTATCCAATAACTCAATGATATAACACAGCTATTCATTATGCTGAGTCTGTGCATCACAGATTCAGAAGGGCACTTTGGAGATGGGTTGACACTGGTCTTTGCTCCAAGACTCAGGGATGGGATTGCCTGAAGGCTCACTCACTCACCTGTCTGCTGATTGATGGTGGCTATGACTGGGAGATGAACTGAGACTATGGGCCAGAACACCTCCAGTAGCCTCTCCATGTAGCCTAAACTTCTTCACAACATGGTGAATGGCTTCCAAGGGGTAGCATCACAAGACAGAGCCAGACAGAGACCATATTACCATTTATAACCCATCTTGGAAGTTATTCAACATGACTTCCACCCTATTCTTTTTTGTTGAAGCAGTCATAAAAAAACCACCCCAGTTCAGGGAAAGGATTGTAGACTTTACCTCCTAACGAGAAGCAACAAGGTCCTGGAAGAGCATGTGGGAACAGAATTACTGCTGTGGCCACTTTTAGAAATTATAGTCTCCTACAATTAGAATTAAAGGCATTCTCTGCAAGAAGAAAACTGGAGGGAGAAAAAAGGCAGCAGAAGAACAACTAACAAATCATACCTGAAGGTTGAGTGTGCCTGCTCCCATTCCTCTCCCTCTGGGGAACTTTGCAATCTGTGCTTACTGCAAATTGAACAGAAATAAAGCATTTTAACCCATCGTGATTGAAGCTTTTATTTCATTTAACTGTCTAGTTTGGTGTGTTGGAAAGTATGTTTATAGGATATATCCCTAGCATAAAAGCCTTCACAATGAGGAAAAAGGGAGAAATTATTTTAATTGAAGAAATTTTTAAAAAATAGATCATGTACTAGACTATAAAGAAAACAGCAATAAATCTCTTAAAGCACAAAGTACACAGACATATTCTCTGACCACAGAATAATAAAACTACAAATTAGGAACAAACATTTAAACAAAAAATTCCCACCCACTTAGAAATTTAAAAATACTCTTCCACATATCTCTTGGGAATAAAGAGGAAAATATGATTGCAATTATAGAATATGTAGAAATAAGAATAATGAAAATACTACAAATCAAAAATCAAGTGACATGCCTGAAGCTATATTTAAGAGGCATATAAATCAAGAAGGAGTAAGTTGTGACAACAGCACCAGCTGCAATGGCTGATGCAAGAAGTGTCAGGCACTGACCTAGGAGCTTTACATGTAGCAATTCATTTAATTCTTACAACAACCTTCAGGTAGTAACTATTATATTCTTTCTTACTTAGCAGAGAAGGATATTGTGGCATGGAAAGGGTGAGTGATTTGAACAAAATCATGCAGCTGGTTCCTATCAAATGCCCAGAGTGTTCCAGGGCTTACTAGGGTTACAGCAGTGACCTAGGGAGGCAGAGTTGCTCTTCCTTGTTCCTGCTGGACAGGAACAGGAGTTCAGGCTCCCCAGGAGGCCATCACAGAGGCCATCCAGGCAGAGAGGGGGAAAAGTAGCTCATTACTGCTCCACACATGGTGCCACTGATAGGGGGCATGAAGGTGGCCTCATTACTGTCGGGTCATGGTCAAAGTCGTGAAGCTCCACTAGGCCTCCTCTCATGGCACCCCAACAGGGAGGGAAGAGGAGCCTTGTTACCGCCAGGAGGAGGTGGAAGTCCAGGCTGCACACATGGTCTCTACTGGCACTGGGAGAAAGATTGTCACTACTCCCTGATGGTGATGAAAATCCATCTCCCTACTTCACATTCCCTCACATCACCTTGGCAGCTGTGTTGGAACACCTCAGTACAGCCCAGTGGAGGGCTGAAGTCCTGTCTCCCCATTAGGACTTTGCTGGCATGCAGGGCAAGGCAATGGGGGCCACATTTTTTCTATTGTTTTGCTGGAGTAGAGTGGTTGTTGTCTAAAAGTTTTCCATTTTGCTAGGCTGACCCTTTCCTCTTCTTTGACTAGACTGAACAGT
Organism: Glaucomys volans; assembly: GCA_020662805.1. Taxonomy (NCBI): domain Eukaryota; kingdom Metazoa; phylum Chordata; class Mammalia; order Rodentia; family Sciuridae; genus Glaucomys; species Glaucomys volans. Next base: position 1,052,556 of record JAJEJO010000425.1, read on the forward strand.
CTTTCATTGAGGCCTTTTTGTCTTTGCCTATTGGAGTTTGTGGATTGCTAGCACAACATCTGAACATCTGAGACCTGTGAGGCAAATGAACAAAGAACAACAGGAACTACCCAAACTGATGCTTTCTTCTTCCCACCTCTCCCATCTTTTGAGGGATTTATGTATATATAAATGTAATGTGAAGAGATTCTCATTTCACTTGGCTGGTGGAATAGGGAAAAGAATGTCTACTCTATCTTGCTAGAAATAGAAGTCTCCTGTTCTAAGAAGAAACAAATCTGACAGTATGTGCCCATTCTCAGAGCAGAAGGCAAGCAGAATGACAGAGAATCACTTATAGTGATGGGTGGAAGGGAAAAAGACAATGGAATCTACTCACACAAACTGTTCATCTCAAGTCACAGAGGGAACGCTGAGAACAGATTATAAATTCAGGGCATCTCATGAATTTGGTGGTAGGTGGATGAGGAAGCTCTCTAATGTTGGGTTCTATTATCTCAATGAAATAAGGGAATCAATCAACTGAGAAAGGAGAAGGTCAGGGAAGGCTGAGGATTTACAGAGAGAAGGTATGGAGTAGTTATTTTGAAGGGTGATAGAGTGATCTGATGGGAGAAATACAGTAGGACTGCTAAGCATACTGAAGCTCCATAAATTTAAAAGGAACCAGCCATAGTTGCTGGTTGCCCTCCATATTTAGGTACAGAGGGGACAGATAGAATTTGGGCTTAATCAGTAATCGTTGCCAGATTAGGTATTAGATTAGGTATTAGATATTAGCCACAAGAACATAGAGGGTGTGTATAAGGAAGTGATTATGATGATAGAGCACAAAATCAGACCCGAAGCATTGCCCAGTGGCCCAATGCACTATTTGTATTGGGTTTCAGCACACAGTGACCCTGCATAGATTGTAATCTGGATAAGGATGAATTTGAGAAGGTGGACAGTAAACATTTGGGGGTGATTGGATTGGCAGTCTTAATAGAGTGAAGAATTGTTAAGGTGGGTTTGATAAATCAGACTCAATGCAGTAGATATTTGAAACTGAAATTTAGGAAGTAAAACAGAAATTGAAAATGAAAAGTTCTAGGGTGTGATATGGGAGTGTGTAACCTAAGTGGAGTAGATGGAAGACCATTGGCAAACTTGATACCCTTACTAACCATCCCATTGAAAATAATTTAAAATGATGAATAAAATGTAGAAATATGATTTTAAATGCATCAATGAACTGGCAATAAAGCAAGGCCAAAATGAATTAAAAACCAGGTCTAGTGACATGACCGATGCACCGATTCTAGCTTTTCACTAAGGACTTTGGTAGATCCAAGGGATCTTGAGTTCCAGTTTTCACAGCCTTGAGAGAGAAGGCTAATAGTTCACAAAATCCAGGACCAGTCCAAAGAAAGTAGTCTAAAAGATGACATCCTACATAAAAAGCTTGAAGGATGTGCTCCAAAGAAAATTACCCCACAGCAGACAACAAGCAAGTCTGCTTATCTCAAAGTTTGGCATTGGGTAAAGGGCAAGTAAAATCTTCTAAAAGTTCCTAAGCACAAGCCAGCCCTTATGTGTGTTTTGCTGCCTGAGTTTCACTACCTGGGTGGTCTGGAAAAACTTCAAGCTGAGAATTTAGCTTAAAGTTGCATTCCCTCAGTAGTACCCATGGGCATCTGGGAGAAACAAATGCAAATCCTCTATAAATGAACTCTCTTCAAGGAAGGCTTCAAAGAATTCCTGTAGAAATATGAATCCACAGTGAAAAAGCAAAAACACCATGACTGACACCCCACACAAATAATAAGCCACTAAATATCATTCACAAAAACGTTAGCCAGGTATTGGAAATATCAGATGGCGCAAAATTTATATACAGTATATAAGAATGAGATAGGTGGAAGCTAGAGAATCATTTATGGATGATTTCCATAGACAGCCCAAGAGAACCTATACATAAATTAGAATTAAGACTTTATAACAAAATTGCTACTTAGAAGGTCAATATTTTAAAAATGCATTTCTGTAGTTATACCAATAGAAATTATTAGAATGTAATTAGAAGCAGACATTATTCACAGTACTATGTAAAATAGTAAATATATAAGGATTAATTTCACAAAATTGGTACCTGTCCATAGAAAATCAGAAAATTATTGATAAAAATTAAAGGTGACCTACATAAGGGAAAAGATACTAGAAGGTTTTTGCCCTTTTTTTTCAAATTGATGAATATATTTGATTACATTCAAAATCCCAACATGGTGGAGTTTTTTGGTTGTTTTATGCAGGAGGAGTGGTGTCCTGGGACTTGACAGATTGACTATGAACTGTAACAAAGCTATCATTGAAAATCAGCTGGGAAATATGGGTTTTAAATAAATGATGCTGATTTTCTTTTTTCTCTTTATTAGAGTTTCATTAACAAATAAAATTATATGTGGCATATGTGATGTTTTGATATATGTATACATTATGAAATGATTAAATCAAGCTGATTAACATATCCATCACCTTACATATTTATATGTACAAATTTCAAGGACTTACAGTAGATTGTTATTAACTATAATTGACATACAGAACAATAGAGCTCCAGAATAATTTCTCCTGAAACTTTGTCCCCTTTGCTCAATATCTCCCCATTTACCTTTCCCTCAATCCCTGGTAACCACCATTCTACTCTCTGGGAAATACCCTTTTCAATTAAAGGAAGGGGAGGATTTCTGAAGCTAGACAGAAAAACACAAACAGTAAAGGAAAAAATTATTAAAATCAACTACATTAAAACTACAACTTTCTGTTCATCAAGAGATGCCATGAGAGTAAAAAGCCATAAACTGGCAGAGGGTGTTTGCTATACTTATGTGACAAAGAATTAATTTCTAAACTACATAAAAACTATAAGCTCATCACAAAAAGACAACCTAATTTACTTGAAATGGAAAAAAAGATTTGAATGGGGACTTCACTGGAAAACACACACATACAAACAGCAAATGACTATGTGAAAATATGCTCAACTTCGTGTGTAATCAGGGAAATGCAAATTAAAACTACAGTGGGATATTATTTCAATTCTATCAATTTGATAAATATTTCTAAATGTGAAATAATAATTAGAAGCACATGCCTATAATCCTAGAGACTCAGGTGGCTGAGGCAGGAGGATCACAAGTTCAAGGCCAGCCTGGGCAATTTAGTGAGATCCTCAGCAACTTAGCAAGACTCTGTCTCAAAATACATATATATATATATATATATATATACACACACACATACATACATATACACACACACACACACACACACACACTCACCTGTGGATGTAACTCAGTGGTAAAGTGCCCCTAGGTTCAATCCCCAGTGTCAGAGAGAGAGAGAGAGAGGGAGAGAGAGGAGAGAGAAGAGAGAAGAGAGAAGAAAGAGAAGAGAAGAGAAGAGAAAGAGAAAGGAAGAGGAGCCACTGAATTCTTACACATAGTTGGTTGGAGTATAAATCATCAACCATTTTGGAAGATAATTTGACCTAATCCATCAGGTTGAAATATATGTACACTTTGACCCAAATATTCCACTCTTTAATATTTGACCTAAAGAAATTCTTTTACAGATGTTAGCATACTATAGTAACACAGCCACATCAATGTTTATAGCAGCTCAATTCACAATAGCTAGACTGTGGAACCAACCTAGATGCCCTTCAACAGATGAATGGATAAAGAAGCTGTGGTATATATACACAATGGAATACTACTCAGCCATAAAAACGAATAATATTATGGCATTTGCAGACAAATGGATGGAATCAGAGATTATCATGCTAAGTGAAATAAGCCAATCCCCAAAAAACAAAGGCTGAATGTTTCCCCTGATAAGTAAATGATGATATAAAATCTGGTGTGAGGGTTGGAGGGTGAAAGAAGAATGGAGGAACTTTAAATTATGTAGAGGGAAATGAGAGGGGAGGGGATGGGGGTATGAAAAATGGTGGAATGAGACAGACATCATTACCAATGTACATGCATGATTAACAATAATGATATGAATGTACATCATGCACAACTAGTGAAATGAAAATTTGTAACCCATATGTGTACAATCAAAATGAAGTCTGTAAAAATAAAAATAATAATAATAAAAAAGAAATAAGTACACAAATGTTCATAGGATTACTATTTGTAATAGCAAAACTATTTACCAGCAGTAAGAAAGGACTAAAACTAATGGCATATTCACATAATTGAATACAAGAGTAAAAGTGGATAAATTATAGTTACATTTGTAACAACATGGATAGATCTCAGGAACTTATTGAGTGGAAAAAGCAAGTCACAGAAAGATCTGTACAGCAAAATTCCAATTATATAAAGTTCAAAAACATGCATAATTATAGAGTATACATGTTCAGGCATATATATGCATGTGGCAAAATAGAAACAAAATAAAGGGAGCCATGAGAAAAGAAGGATGGGACTGGAGAGGGACGCACAGGGGCTCAAATCTTCTGTTTCTCACAGGATAGTGGGTACATAGTGACCATTATTTATTGTTTATATGCAAACATTTACTTTATTCTTTTGTTTGTATTGAATATATTGTTATCATAATCATCAGTGCTGAGCATTAAACCCAGGGTACGAAGTTGGAAACAGCAAAGTTTCCATGAGATTTTCATCAAATAAAGGAAAGTACTGCTCTTCAATAGAATAGCACAGCAGTGAAGGATGATGGGTTTCAAGTTAATGTACATTTCTCCTATAGTAGGTAAAGAAAGAAAGTCACAGAACAATATGGGTTTCATCTGTGTAGGAGCATACAGAGATACACATATATAAGAATATAAAAAGTATTTAGTAAGCACACCAAAAAATTAAATGTCAGGATGTTGTTAGGATCATGGATGCATTTTTTCTTCTTGATTTCTCCTGCATTTTCTATCAGACATGTATTACTCTTATGCCATAAAACAAGTCAGAGAAAGAATAACAGAGAATATCTAAGAAAAATCAGAATGAATATAATTAAAATACTTGGAAATGGCCTTCACAAAATATGCTTATTATTCAAAGAAAATGATTAGACTCTTTTTTGAGCTAAAAAATAAGACTTGAAGGTAAGTGGATTGTATGTATAAGGGGAAGCAAATTTAATAAGTTTCTGGCTAGAAAAAACCTAAATATAGTAAAGTTAAATTCTAAATTTTACTTACAGGATTAAAATAATCCCAAACAAAATCCCAATAGAAATTTTTAAATTGATAAAAAGGTTCTAAAGTTCATCTTGAAAAATAAATGGGGCTATTGATAGAATTCTGAAAATTAAAAAATTAGAGGTTAGGTTTGCCCTAATAGATATTAAAATGTATGATAAAGTGATAATGATTTATCCAAATCATGCAAATAGGGAACTCTTATTAAACATCTAATAGAAAGCACTTAAACTTCTCTTTGTACTTTTAAAAACAGTGTCTGATGAAGTGCTTCTAATAAAATGATGAATCATTTAATAAATGTTTTTGGAGTAATGGCTTAAAAGAGGTAGTTAAATTTTCACCTTAAAATGTATTCTAACACAAATTCCAGATAAGTTAAAAAAAAAAGTAAAAAAAAAAAAAAAGCCCTATAAATTAGAAGAGAACATAGAAAATATGTAATAGATTTAGAATAGCATAAATCACTAAATCTAATGACTGGAGAGCCAACAAATAGTCTGCACTACTGACCCTCTTTTTCTTCCCTTCGCTTCTTTTAGCTTTCATGACACACTTCCCTGATTTTTCCTCTAACATTCTGGTTTCTGCTCCTCAGGGCCTCTGCAGGACTAGCCCTCCTCTGGAGGCCATTACATGTTTGAGTTCCTCAGGGCTCATTTCTGCTCTGCACTGTCTCCTAAGGCATTCTCATTCATACCCATGGCCCCAATTACCACCTGTACTCAGGTGACTCACACACTTAACTCTATCTCAGCCATTTCTAACTTATTAGAGTTAGTCAGGCCCCATGCAGGATACAGGTGGCACACTCAAAATGAGTAATTAAGTAGATTTCAGTTAAGAGATATTTATAAAGTGTTTAGGGAAAGCAACAAAAGATGATGGCATAGTATCTCAGGGAACAATTACTGCCTTAGGCCTGAAGGAGCAAGGAGGTGGAAATGATTGCTGGTTAGTGGAGAGGCAGTGCTGGGATGATGGGGAAGCAGAGATTAAAAATAGAGCTTGAGAAGAAGGCAAAGGAGGAAGGTTTGAAGGAAGAGGGATCTGGGCTGCATTTACATTCTTTCAGTCCTTCATATTTTCTGTGCTTGCTCTTGAGGAAACCTATGGTTTTCCCACTGCCTATCACTCTTACCCAGCTACATAACTCCTGTTTATCATTCATAGTTCAATCACCACTTCCTCAGGGAAGCTTCCCCTCACTTCCCTAATTAAGTCTATCCTATTAAAGTTCTCATATATTGTGTACCTTCCCTTTGTACAATCTACCCACTGGCAGTTCACATTCATTTGTGTGGCTTTGCATTTAGTATCTGACCTCCATTCAATCCCCTACTAGGACACAAAGTCATGAGGACAGAGACATGTCTTTTTGGCTCACTTATATAGACCTAGTGCCTGGCTTCTTATAGAAGCTGCACACACACACACACACACACACACCTACACATAGGAATATTCACAAAGAAAAACACTGATAGATTCAATGAGATTATAATTATTTTCTCTATATTAAATAATAAAGAGCAAGTGCTAAGTGATAAACTTGAATACATAATCATAATATAAACACAAATATATGCTCAACAGAGTTCTTGCCATATCAACAATAAAAATATTGATAATACCCAATAGGAAATGTCAAAAACAAAACAAAAGTCCCCTACTCCAACAAAAGGAGTTCTGACAACTTTTCATTATAAAAATTGGAACCCCCGAATCAAACTGATCTAAACACTAAGGAAATACATTATCTTATGTAACCAGAACCACAGGCTGACCTCTCTTAGCATGACAAGATGACACTCAGCAGCAACTAGGGGCAACAAACTTTCTTGTTCTCATCCATCAGAAGAGGAGTCTCTTTCCTAGCAATGAAAAGCAAGTACTTCTTCTCAGCCTTATTGATTCAACTTAGATCTAACCTGAATCAAATTACTAGTCAGAGAAATGTCATGTTCTGATTACCAGCCATACACTAGCAAGAGAGATGGGATTGTCATGTTTCATTTATTTAATCGGGGCCCATTCCTAGAGCTAAGGTCTATTCCAGAAAGGAGTTGACTACAATGCCCACTATTATTGACCATAACCATAAGGGAGAAATGGTCAATGTGAGGAGTGAGGCAAAATCCAGAAAACAAAAAGAGCAGTGAGGTATTTTTCAACTCTCATATATAAAGTTTGCTTTTCAAAATTATGCTACTCACTGAAAATGGGTTGTAAATTGATTTAGCCTGGAGGGCATTTGGCAATATATTAAAAACCTTTAAAACTGTAATGAATCTTGGAAAATGTGTGTGTGCATAGAAATAAAAAGGAAACACAAAAGTGTTTATATGGTTGTCTTTGGATGATAAGTTTATAAGTGATTTTTATTTTTACTGCTTTTCGATTTTAACCAGTCTCATTACACTTACTTAAAATGAGAAAAAAGATAAAGAACATGAAGTAACCATTATTTCAGAACATGGACAATTTCCAGTCAAGAATTTCCTCTAAAAAATTTAATAGTGGGAAAAGTAGTTTGGGGAATTCCTTTGTGATCTTAAGGTGACAAAAAGAAAATATCTGAATCAAAGATTGTAAGTTATGGAATTCTGTAGCCTGATTGGCCTAAAATTCAGGAGAGAAAGAAAGCATAAAACTCCACAGAAAGCTATGTAGGTACAACAAGAGATTGGCATTTTATTGCAAGGTGTGTGTGTGTGTGTGGGGGGTTACATGTGTGTGTACTTGCTAAACACTCTACCAATGAACAGCATCCCTAGCCCTGTTAGGTGTTCTTCTAATTCAACCTCTAATTCAACTCAATAGGCCTTTCCTTGCCTCCTCATTCTAGAGAGGATGAAGTTGAGGCCACATGATGTCTCATTCAAGGAGAAAACTGGATTGAGCATTTTTTAAAAATAAGAGCATAGGAAAATATCTGAACTCATCCTTAAGACTAGTCTGAACACCTAGGATAAAGCAACATGAGTTGCTGAACTGGAATTTCCAACGGACACTGAACCCAATGTGATTCACTGATGAGGTTCTTTCTTCAGATTTAATTTCATAACTTCCCCACTGATTCTCAGATCACTCCCTCCGTTCTCTTTCTATCTTAACCATTGACTCTCTGGGTAACCTTGGATCACTCACTTAACCTCTGCTGTGTCCTTTCTGAAAACAGGCATCTGTGTAGACTTTCTTTTGTCTAAAACTCTACTGTTTTGTTGGAGTGAAGGATAGGTAAAGTTTCTCTGGCTCTATGAATTTAGGATAGTACTTCAACTACAGAAGTATTGCATTTTCTGTCTCCATTTAAAGGCTTAGAAACAGATCTTTCACCTCCACATATATGCCAGCAGCAGATTCCACTTATCAGTCTTCCAGCAGTTTCAGTAAGCCAGCAGCTCAGCCTGTGCCTAAACTGGCCCTGCATAGACAAGTGAGGAGAGCAGACAGGCAGGAAGTGGGCTTTGGTTGATTTCCATCTATTAGCAGCAGCTTAACGTGCTGGGCAGCTTTGCCTTCCATTGGCTACAGCTGCTGAGAGCAGCAGGCTGAGGGTTGACCTATATCTGTCCAGTGTAGGTCAAATCCTGAGTTTGTTTATAGCAAATTTCAGTCTTCCAGAACACTGAGTTTAACTTACAGCCCACTACAACAATATTTTTATCAGGAACTGAGAGATTCTCCACCTGTGAGGAGCTTACATCTGTGGGTTTCCCCACTCTAGATTTTTTTTTTTTTTTCTTTCTGGCTGCCTCTCACTCCTGTTACCTTCTTACCATTTTTGTTTCCTGCTCCTGTGTCATCCTGTGGCTCAGAGGGCTTGTGATGGTCACAGCTGTGCTCCTTCTAGCAATCACAGTAAAACTAGCCCTTCTCTGCCTGCCCCAGTTTCACCAAGCTGTTCCTATTTCTTTCCGTTATAGTTGTCACCCCAGATTGGCACAACCTTGTGCCTACATGTGCCCTTCTGGGCCACCGTGGGTTTCAGAATGTGTCAATTTCTAATTACAACTGTAGTTGTGGGCAGAATTACAGTTAAACACGTTCAAAACGTGGGTCCTAAAGTTTTTGCACAGTAATTGTTTCTTGACAATTTTTAAAGGACAAATAATCTAATAGACTTTATTAGGATGTCAATTTTCCTAGGCTAGAGAGCTACTTAAAATTTAGTTATGCAGCGCCATTCAAAGGTGGAAAACTTCTTTCTGTTTGTCTTGGGTCTCAATTAATCTACATACGTTGTTTTGGGTATCGATCAGTGTATTTTTGGGCTGGTGCATACAGGGGATTGAACTCAGGGTCACTAAACCACTGAGCCACATCCTCAGCCCTATTTTGTATTTTATTTGAGACAGGGTCTCACTGAGTTGCTTAGCACCTCACTTTTGTTGAGTCTGGCTTTGAACTTATGATCCTCCTGCCACAGCCTCCTGAGCCACTGGGATTACTGGCATGCCCAGCAATCAGCTTGTATTTTTTTACACTGACATCACACTGGGCAGTTTACCCTAGTCAGTTCTTCCTTCACACTAAACAATAGTACACTATAGGCTTCTATTTACAGTGCAGACTCTGCTTTCCATTACCTATTCTCATTTCTTCACCAAGTCCTTATTGTAACAGTAAAGAGGCCCACATGATGGAAAAATTATTCTAGCAACTCAGGTCCCCATGCACACAAGCCACATCACAGTAATTTGAGATGGAAAAGACCTATTAAGTCATCCTACTGATTCTCTGAGGGCATGTGGTGGTTTTTTCCTCTCCAATATGTCGATCTACTTTTCAGTCCCTTTTCCAATCGTAAATGGCACAAGCAAAGGGGTTTCCACCCCTCCCAAAGGGATAGCACTGTGCAATCTATAATAGATCTCACCATTAGGGCATGTGACCTGCTCAGCCACCTAAATCATCTTTGTTTTGACTTTCATTTCCATCACTCCTCCTGCCATCCCTTTGGAGCACACTAAATAATTTCTCTCAGTCCCTGCTATTTACACCCTTCAAATACTTGTGGCTGATGAGCCAGTCCCCGTTAGTTAGAGCCGGGTGGTCATGCCAGGAGACTTGTCTCTTTCATCTTCCCACTGAAGGCAGTCCCTTCAGATTTATAAATCATATTTCTTGCTTTTCAATGAATGCCCATCCATTTCTCGATAATTTGCTTCATTGTCACTAACACTGCTCAGGAAAATCCCTTTTGTTTGTCTTTGCTGCTGCAAAATAAGAAGATCGTGGAAGTACAATGTTTGCTTAGAAAGCAGAGCAGAGCTCTTCAGCCACCAGACATCTTCTTACCCAGGACAATGGCATCATCTAGTCATTATCTTTGACTCTCATACACTGGTGTGGATTACTGTGCTAACAGCAGTTAGGAGTGCATATGGGGACAGGAGTGGGTGATCTGTATTTCATCTGGCCAGCCTTTATTGTGGCGGATTTTGTTAACTACCAGTAGTTGTTTAAATCACATTTCACTCTCCATCTAAATTCCCAGTTGGAAAAGCTTCCTTGAATTCCCTGGAGGGAATGCAAACCTCCTACTTTCCACTAACATTCCCATGTTTACTGATGCCAAACTGGAGGACATCAGCAACCACAAACACCTTTGCTGGAGGGGAAGTTCCTCTTCTGTGAGGCAGAATGTTTCCTTTACCTTGCATGAGCTGGAAAGGTACTGTAAATCAAGAGACTTGGCCAGTGGTTTTGTAATGCAAGGGTCAACAGTGTTCAGCCTGTTCCCTCAGTTCACCTCTCCAATTAATGGCTACCTACTTGCTAAGGCACCATCTAAAGCACTGAATTGAACAAGGTCTGGTCTAATGTGCACAATGCTCATATTTAGGCAATAATAATAATACCAACATGAGCATTTTGCAAGATATTGCTAACAGTGCTCACCTAACTATATCACCCCCATTTAATACTTACAACTACCTTGGAAGGAAGGAATTACCTTTACTTAGAGAGGCTTTATTATCCAATTTCACAAATACCCAACAAATTCTCCTTTTGAGCCCTCTTGGTCTCCCTCTGAAATCACTGGGGGAAAAAGGTTTTCTGAGTGATATGTGAAGAGGTAGTAACTGCCTGCAGGTTCCTAAAGTCACTGAAATGCTGGCCAGGGCTTGGCTTTCTGCTCTCAGTTGGCAAAAATAGAGTAACTAGACATTATCCACAGTTTGATATGGGCCCTAATGTTTATCAATAGAATAATTTAGTTGTTATTTGATGACAGAAAGAGTATATTAAAATTTAAAAGACACAGCCTGCTATCTCTTTCTAAACAACAATGTAATATTATTAGACATGGGCTAAAAGTGAGCTTATCTCTTCAAATTCTAGTTCAGACCCTAAGGGTATCTGTTTTCTCTGCAAAGTTGATGAGGCTGTGTATACCCAAGATAGAAAAGGAAAGAAGTATATTTCAATAAATGTTAATAACTCGATTTGATGAAACAAAGAACTGAATATTTTGTACTTTTATGTATGAATAATGCAAAAAGCAGAAATACAATTTTGTACTCAACATAGTATCCTTAAATTGCGCTAACAGCTAAGCAAAACAGAGGATATTTTATTTACCTATCCCCTATTTTCACAAAGAGCTTATTGATATTTTTAATTTGGCATAAATATGGTTACAGAATGAAAAAGGCCTGCACTAAAGGGGGTTTATGCTTTAAGGGATTGATGTAACATCCAAATAAAAGACTCTTCAGCTCCAGCATTTTGAACAAAATCCAGATCAAGAAAATTATGCTTTTAAGGGAATTGCTCCCTTCTGTGGCCTGCCTGGAGAAGGCAAATTGTATGTATTTATGTATAGGCTATCCACACAGAAACCTGCAGAAGTCGCCATCTCTATCAGTATGGAAGCAGAATTATTCATTCGGTACCAGTTTGTGGGCCCCTGCTGTCTCATGTATGGCTAACTCTAAATCTGACTTTGTGACTGCACTGGGTGTGCCTGTAACTTTGCAGGAAGAAATTGTTAAGCAAACCAATTCTTAAAAATGTATCCTTAAGGACTGTGGTTGTGGCTCAGTGGTAGAGAGCTTGCCTAGCGTGTGTGAGGCACTGTTTGATTCTCAACACCACATACAAATAAATGAATAAAATAAAGGTCCATTAACATCTAAATTTTTTTAAATGTATCCTTAAGGGTATCCTTAATGTATCCTTAGATGCCAACTATACTTTATAGTATTCATTGCATAATTGTCCAAAAGAAAAACACATTACTTTTGTAATGACTGCAAATGCAAGGCATGTTGATTGTGGTAAAGTTGTGAGGTTCTAGATCTTTTAAAAGTATATGAGCCAGGCACAGTGGTGCACACCTGTAATTCCAGATACCTGGAAGGCTGTTGCAGAAAGATCACAAGTTCAAGGCCAGTGCCAGCAATTTAGCAAGACCCTAAGCAACCTAGTAAAACACTGTATTAAGATAAAAAGTAAAAAGAACTGGGATTGTAGTTCAGTTGTTAAGCACTCCTGGGTTCAATCCCCAGTACCCAAAACAAAGTATACAATTTCAATTTCTACAGTCAAATCTTGGATAAATACTCAAAAAACATCATATACCTACTATTCTGAACATTATTAGGGAAAATGTGATTAGGGAAACACCTTTTCCACAGGTGACAATGTATCAGTGATATCCTGCACAATGCCAAGGGACTGAAAACTGAGTAGATCAGATTTAGGAGCATAAGGAGTGAAGCAGGAGAGACCTAGTTAAAATCACCAGTGTTGTCATTCTGTTCATTGCCTTTCCAGCCAATCTTGTCCTGAGAATGCTTGCCATTCTTTAGCATTTTCAGATCACTCTTAACTCACAAATACTAAAACATCTATTAGGTCCTCAGGACTCTAGATGGAATTTTGATTTTTAAACTGCATTTTATTTTTAGACTGTATTATTTGATGAAATACTTAATTAAATCTAAGACACCATTATTGGTTGCACCATAATTTTAAGTGATGCTAAGAGAAAGATACTGTTAAATTTAGCATGCCATTTACTTAAAATCTTATTCACATTTCAGAGATGTTAAAATGTCAACAAGTGTCTTATAATAAGTGAACTATAGCATTTTCTTTACACCTACATATTGCATCAAGAATATTCAGTCATGTACCATGAATAGATTTTTAGTAGTTACTACCTATTAGATTATGTATAGAGAAGTTCAAATTAAAATGGACATCTTTGACATTTAATTCATGTACTTAGTTTTAGATGGAAAATGCACAAAATGCTCACATTTTAGTATTCATGTTTCAGCGAAGAATGTCCCTTTTCCAGACCTTACATGCAGTCTCAGAGTGCATGGATGACAGAACCCATCCATCTGATCTTGAATGTCTTTACCTCCTTGTAATTTGTCCTTGGAGAAAACCGATTTCTCAGACCACCCTCTTACCTCAAAAAGCATGACTGGGTTCTTTCCATTCATCTTCAAGCTTCCAGTTAGTCACTTAATTTAGTTTTTAAAAATTCACCAAGCTTGGGAAATGAAAGATTCATTCCAATTTATGAGAATTACATCTTTGGCTGGGCCAGTTTAATTACCAGATTTTACAGATGAAGTGAAACTCGGGTCAATCACCTGATTAGGACCTCATTGTTCAGGGCCTTTCCCTGTCTAGGAAAGTCTATCCAACACAAAGTTCAGTCCTCCTGAAGCCTGCTTTGATCTTATAGGTCCAAATGTGCTCTTTCCATTACCTGAGAAATCTGCTTTCTGACAAATCTTCTGAAATGGAAATCCATTCTGTTTTTAACTATTCTGCCTCATATTGGCAGATACTTCCTGGTTTCCAAATCTAGTCATGTAGTTTCCACTGGCAAAGAGAAAAAGACACTCCGTATTTATCCACAAGAGTAATCTGCTATCTGGAATATAAACATAGAACCACTATGTGGTCAAATACAATATTATCTGTAAGTGGGACCAAGTAAAGGGACAATTTCTCATTCTTTCCCCTTTAAATTTCACCTATTTTCTTGCTTTGAAATTGATTAAAGTACATGATATAAAATGTAAATGTTTAAAATGTGTAATTTTGATTGTTTTATAAATCACACTGAGCATTTGCAAGGAAATATAGGACACTGCCATCTTTGTTGGAATCAGTTAAGCTAGCTATACACTGAATTGTATCAACATATTGAGCTACCTCTAGTCTTCTCCGTCGCCAACCCCCAACGACTCCCTTGCCATTATCTTGTCTTCTGGGGTCCAAATTAAACCTGTTAACTAGAAAACAAAGTACATTTGGCTGGGCAAGACTTGGCATTCATCACCCAGGACAAACTTTTTCATGAAAAAGCAGAACCCTGAAGAGCCAGCCATAAGGAAGGTGGACCCCAGAAGGCATTGATTGGCAATGGCCCTGGAAGGGACACAAATTAAGACCTCTAAGATGGTCAGAGGATAAGATTGAAAAGAGCAGGGTTGCCATATGAGGGATAGGCCCGAAATCCTTTTTTTAAGTAACTATATTTAGCAGGAGATTTCCTTATTCTTCTATAAAAGCATTTCCCATAAAATCATCTGGATTTTTTGCTCCCCTAAATAAATACTGCTGTTCTCAGTCTGGGAGACAAACAAGTCTACGTTTAAATATTTAAAATCCCACTCGTATTTCCGAATCACTTTCTTATCAGCTATAATTGTAGCATCTTTTAGTAGGTAACTGAGATTTTTATTCTTGATTGTGGAATGTGATGCTGGACCCAAGAGTTTTTAAAAAATCTTTGGGTTAATGTATCCTCATCTAGAAATATGATCCCTTTATAAATTAGGGACATTTAAACATTCAATTTTACTAGATGCAAATGAGTAAAATGCATTTAAACAAGTGTGTGTGTCTCCAAGTGGCTGATGATATTTTCATGGTAGAATTTTAGATTGTGATTTTTGTTTTTGTAATAGGAAAAGGCATATCTAAATTCAAAGTTGCTTCTAATCACAAAAATAAAAACTCAAATAACAGTGTAATTATAAAGTTCTAGTATTTTCTTTATATTTCAATCATTTTTGGTTTTATAAACATAATGATTAAAGAAAAATTGAATTATATCATGACTTCATTTCCTGTTTTCATTACTCATTAAAACCTTGATGTGTATAGGAATGAAACAAACTATATAATTACAATGTGTCAAAGATTTCTTTGGACATCACCTACATTAATTGCAAGTCTATTTTAAAACGAAGTATGTGTGCCAGGTGACTGATAGGAAGTTCTTATATCAACAACCACCTTTGCAGAATTCTTCTGTTCAGCTTACAGGTAAGAGCATAACTACTAAAATGGCTAACATTTATTGAGTGGCTACTATGTTTCTGAAGCTATGTATGCTAGGAGTTTAGAAGCCTTCTTTTACTTAAAATTTTTAAGACCCCAGGAGCTAGGAATGATTATCACCTCCATTTTTCACACATGGTACGTGTGCTTAGCTGTGTGTTTTCTGTGTGCCCTTTGACAGGAAGGTTTTAGGTAGGGGCTAAAAGAACTCTGATAGCTATAGATGATGACTTTAGGATAATAAGAAATTACATGAAAAGCCAATTTTATTTTCAGCTGGGCAGAATGACAGTTCCCTACCAACAATGGGCTCTGTGCCATTTAATAAATTTTCCTATACCTAACTACATTCACAATACATTGTTATTCTATTTCTAAATGTTCTAATTGCAGAAAATTGGTGTGTTTGTGTTTGTGTGTGTGTGTGTGTGTGTGTGTGTGTGGTGTGTGTGAAACATTATAATAATATATAGGACATGTTCATTTTTGAAAAATGAAGAGAAGCCTAGAGATGAAAATGAAAGTCACCAATTATATAAGTATCCACAGGCAACCACTGTTAATATTTTTGTATGTATTCTCTCAGTCGATTTTATACATGCATATGTAAATGTATATTTATGTTAAGTTAAAAACCATCGATAATTTGGTTTTTCTTTTCTTATTCATCTGATAATATATTATAAACATTATCGTTTCATTTAAATTTCTACTACATCTTTCTAGCAATAGCACAGAATTTCATTATTTGGTTTCATTCTAATTTATTGGACTAATTATTGTTGGATTTATAAGTAGGTGGAGAAAACTTGTATAAATACATAAAATCTTGTTCATGCGATAGGCCTCAGATCTTTAATGTTAAAAAAAAAGTGTGTGCCCAGTAAAAGCCTTGGACTAAATCCGTATTGATCTTAATTTTAATCTAAAATTATAGGGCTAACAGCAACCTCAGAGGAATTTAGCCCATTTATCTATTTATACACTGGACCATGTTACTATCCTAGATATATGTTTCTAGAGGCTATTTCTTTATTTAATGAGAGAAGATTCCACAACCTCACTCAATGTAGTATTATAGTGAGTTGGTGTGGCAGCACAAGCTTTGGTGAACAGACCTTATTAACAAATACTAGCTAAAGGACTTCAACCTTTGACATTGGCCTTCAGTTCACTGCTCTCTCCCATTCTCAGTTTCTATCTGTTTTGCAGGGTTTCCGTGAGGATTCTACTCGTGTGCAGTACAATGCAGGTGTTAACACGTGCCGCCTCCTTATACTCATCCTGTCCCTCTTAAATCCCTAACCCTTCTATGCATTGTTTTTATGATAAAATATCCCCAGACACCAATATCTATGGCATGAAATAAACCTGAAGGCCCTTTTTGAACTCCTTCTCCAAAGTAAAGCTAATCCAGTTGATTTTTTTCTAAAGACTATTTTCATAATTCTTTTTTTTTTTTTTTTTTTTTTTTGTACCAGGGGATCGATCTCAGGGCCGCTTAACCACTGAGCCACATCCCCATGCCTTTTCTATATTTTGTATTTAGAGACAGGGTCTTGCTGAGTTACTTAGAGCCTTGCTAAATTACTGAGGCTGGCTTTGAACTTGTGATCCTCCTGCCTCAGCCTCTGGAGCTGATGGATTTAAAGACATGCACCTCCATGCCTAGCTAATTCTCATAATTCTTTAAGTATTTTTACCTCCTAAGTCATAGGACCCTAAATTAGAGAGGATATGTTACAATTGATCAGGCTGGTGACACAGATGGTGGGAAATTCCACTGTGCCTTATATGTTGTTGTGTTCAGGCCACTATCGGAAGTACTTGCTGAATTCAAGAAAAGAAGTTAAGGTGTTGTTAACTCAAGTTCCACAAATACACTTCTGTGACAGAGATGGTTGTGTTTCTCTGCTGTACTACTTCTTGATGCTGATTTCTTTAACTTGCTTAGAAACAGTTCCTTTACTGTTTCAAGTTGGTTTCATGAATTTGGTTCAGTTTTTCAATGTCAAACTATTTGAGTTTAATCCTGTGGTCTTTTCTACACACATTTGTGGAATTTTAAGTTACTGATTAAATTTAGAGGCAAATGGATTTACATGCACCTCCTCATATCATTGGGAAACCATTCCAAGCTTATATAGTTTAGGATAGCAGTGGCATAGAAATAAAGGCTACCTCTTTTGAAAGCAGTTTTCTTTTAATATAAGTCCAGTAGCACTGAAAATTTCTTCAGACTTACAAATTTGAGTAGATTTTAGTATGTCATCTGTATGGATTATGAGTTTGTAGGTTTTGGCTATGACAACTGTAATTAGTAATGTTTGAAAGACATCTGTGAGGGTGAGGGTACAGAAAAGATAAGCCAAAAGCAAGATGTATAATTACCACACCCTGTCTTCCAATCAGGAACTCTGGATGTTTAAAGTCAATTAGGACCTTTAGTGGGGCCCTTCTCTTATCAGGGTGCATCGTCAGGTTGCCCTGAATGCAGGTAATCAATCTCTTTGCCAGTAAGTGTCCTCTTTTACGTACAGTATTAGCTCATAGGGCCATCAAAGGCCACGGTGGAAAAAATACACGCCTCTATTACAGAGTGAGCATGTCCTTGACTTTGCTGCAGAGGCAATTTTTATAGCAAAGGAAGAACACTGGGCTAGAAATCAGAAGACCTGGTCTCCACTTCTCAGTCTCCCTAGTGCTGTGATTCCAGCCAAAGAAACAGCCTCTATTTCCCCATCTGTAAAATGGAGGTGTAGTATACATGGTCTAACTACTTCATAGAATTATTGTAATACAAAAGGTCATAGATGTGAAAGTGTGTTAAAAGTACCATGAGATTTGCATAAAACTCAGGAAATAGAAGGTTAAAAAAATCATGCGGAGTCAAGTCACTTCCTTGGAATTTTGAATAGTTTGTTTCCATCTGTGGCTAAGCACTGAACATACGTGTTTTTATGGAAGCATTAAATGCATAGCTACACTATGAATAGTTATGACTGGGAAGTGTCGAAAGAAAGGACAAGATTTCTTGTCATTGATAATTAACAAAGGAACTAATCCTTTCAAGTGCAAAGGTAACTTAGACCTGGCTCTGCTTAACTCTTTAAAGAAAACACCTAAGGAGTTTTCTAAGAACAAATGTGGTAAGATTGACCATTGAATGAGGAAAATGGGCAGCTCAAGCTTCTTTTCTCAATAACACCTTCAATGACCTTGTTTGTTTTGTGTTATTGACACTTGTATAAATACTTTGTTGAGTAATGGTGCAGTGGCAAAACTAAAGTTTATTTAGGACACTGCTCCACCCAAGGTGAGCAATTAAAGCAGGTATGTAAACTCAGTCCCTTGGGCTCCCCGACTCAACCCCATATGTAAGTTAGCAGGAATAGAAATGAAAAAGAGTGTGGGACCTATGGCATGGTGGGGTGAGAAGAAATTGGCAGGGCAGGAGAAGGCTCCACAAAAGAATGAAAAAGGTGTGAATAGAGGTAAGGAATCTATAACTCAAATCATGAAATTGATTCTGATTACTAATATTAGTATATCTAGTTAATGCAAATTAAGGTGGCATAAGACTTGTTAAAAAAAAAAAAAAAGGACTTTTCCCCATACAATATAACAACCACCACCTTATTTTAAATGTAGCCAGGAAGGGCTGTGTTTGCTCATGTGATCGGGTTTCCTCACTTTCCACACCTGGGGAAGTATCAGCTAATATTGATTTAGCGCTAATTTATACCTGCTGGTCAGAGCCAACTAGAATGGAGGAAAACTGGTACAAATTAGTGGGATTCTGTGATCCCAGAAAGTGACAGGGCTGCAACGGTTATATATCAGTACAAATCACCCTTTCTGGAGGAGGATAGAAAAATATTTTTCACAGGCTTGATCTTCTCAGCAGCTCTACTGCCAGTGTGCTGAAGATTTTGTTTAAGAATGTTAGGAATGGATAAGATCAAGTTACATTCTTTGATTTTGTTATGTTTAGTATATTAATCTGGGAGCTGAGCAAACTAGAAGCAGAACAGGCTTTAAAATATGTGAGTCATTATTATATTATAATAACTGTTAGCCATTAGGTCCATTTACCTTTTCCTCAATGAAATTCTCTATAATAAAGAAATGTCTATACTCTAGGCTTATATTTTAAATATCATGGTAGCTTATTTGGAACCATAGAGTAGATACCAATATGTAAAATGATAGACCTCTTATTTTGTAGTAGTTCAGTTCAAATTTTGGAAGATATTTTTCTTTTGGTAATTTCCATGACTTGATGTCATGCATCAATGTTTCTTTGGGTTGGCTGAAAATGGAGAAAATATTTTGGGCTTGTAATAATACTTGGTGAGTTTATATTTATTTCTAATACACTGTTTCCCAAATTTGCCTGACCATAATGATCACCTGGGGAACTTGTTAAAAATTATATAACCCTACCCTCCTACCACCTGACCTGCTGAATTAGACTCTCCAGGGAGGTTGCCAAAATCTGTATTTTTAGCAAGGTTATACCTGATGATTAGACATGTTTGGAAAACAGAGTTCTGGTTCCTTGTCATATTGTGTCATATTCCTCACAATGCCAGAGCTCTACAAACGCCCATATCCCTGACTCCCTTGTCCTCAGTGATTGCTGCCTAATTTCTGCTCCATCACACCTAAGAAATATGGCACACTCACAGCAACCACTGGAACCTTCCAAAGCTGCAAGTCTCTGCTATTGAGGTAGTAGAAAGCAGCTAGTTATGGGCAGAAAGGTGGGAGGTAGAGGTAGCTTTGGAGAAGTCTTTCAAGAGATTCTGATCCTGCCCTTGACAACTAGATTGTAGATGACTTTGCTGCTTTCCATGGACATACTCAACCTCTTTTCTGTATCCAAAATTGCGTCTTTACTTTTATTCTCATATTGTCTTTCCTTCCTGAAGTTGAAGGGTAAACACTGTCCATTTTTGTCAACCCTGTGCTTTTGATCAAATTTCCTTCTGCCTCATGGAAGCTAAACCTTTTGAATCTCTGCCCTATTCAAACCTTCATTCTTCTTTCCTTTGGCATCTTCAGCTTATTATGTATATCAATAGGCATTCCCTCCCCACGATAAACTAAACCAACATGTACTTTGTTTGACTCTGCTGAACCCCAGGATCCTATTTTACTTCATGTCCTATGTTTGCTTTCACACTTCTCCCCAAAAGAGTATTGCACATGGGTGCATCCACTTTCTCACCCTTCTCATTAACCCTATTGTATCTGCTGTCCCTGGAGCCACATTTTATGGACACTATTGACTTGAAGATTACCAGTGATGAAACCCAGTAACTCATGCTTAGTTCTTAACCTTCAACAGCATGTGACATTGCTATCTACCTTGTCCCTTTAAAAACTTCATCCATTAGTGATCATTTAATATAAGAGTATGAATCTACTCAAATGATTGAAACAAGGAGGATTTTGATACAAGGCCACAGGAAAATCACTCAGAAAGTGTAATAGGGTAGTAGAAAGATTGGGGTATGGAACTAGAAAGCCATCATCAAGCAATAAAATTATAAAAAATACTTACCGAGCACCTGCTACATTCTGGGCACTAGGGAGGTGTAAGTGATCAAGTAGTGAACAGAAGAGACAAGGTTCCTGTGCTTGGAGACTTTACAATCTAGTAGGGAAGGCCTATCATAAGCAGGTAATCAAATGTATATTTAGCACTTGTAATGAGGATTATGGATGAAATGAACTAACTTAATAGATTATTATAGGTTATTAGTGATAGATGTTGACTCAGAAAAGGAACTTTAAGACATG
Source organism: Glaucomys volans (assembly GCA_020662805.1). Classification (NCBI taxonomy): domain Eukaryota; kingdom Metazoa; phylum Chordata; class Mammalia; order Rodentia; family Sciuridae; genus Glaucomys; species Glaucomys volans. The sequence continues at coordinate 1,073,902 of JAJEJO010000425.1, forward strand.
ACATTTAAGTTGAGACCTGAAAAATGTGAGGGAACCACTCAGAACTTGTAGAGTAGGGAGGTAAAAGGTATGCTTCAGGCTGAGGATACACCTGTGTGAGAGCCCTACCGTGGTGTTTCAGGGGAAGTGAAAGGAGGCCATTGTGGCTGGAACTTAAGGGGGGATGGGGAGAGCAGATCAAGCTTAGGTGGAGAGGGAGGCAGAAGTCATAACAGGCCAGGCCTTTTGAGCTATTTTAAGGAACTTGGATTTCATTGCAAAGTAATTGGAAGACTTTAAAACGGTTTTAAGCAGGAAATAACATGGTCTGATATATTTTTAAGTTTACTCCGACTGATAAATATAAACTAGATTAAAGAAGACAAGAGTAGAAGCTGGGAGTCTACTTGGGCAGCTATAGCAGTCATGTAGGTAAAAGATGACAACAGCTTGGATTAATGTAATAGTAGAA